>JANHFO010005368.1:59103-69646 GCA_032468095.1 Pareas carinatus
CAGCTGGTCTGGAGTCACAACAGCAATCTAGCTTCTAAGCCTCCTGCAGCCACTCAAGCCATTGACGAGCATCTTGGGGGATGTGTGTGTGTGACCGGGTGGCATCTGTCAAGGCGCTTGAGCGTGGCATTCTCCCAACAGGCGGAGCAGCAAGCGGTGCAGGCCGGGGCAGAGTCTGGCGTAGCCGTTGCGGGTCAGGTGGAGGTAGTCGTACATGTCGTGGTGACTTATCGTCCCATCTGAATGCACGAAGCCTGGGTCAACGTTGAGAAAAGAGGCGTTGGGCAGCAGCGGCACCTTTGCCTCCAGCAGCTCATTCACCCTCCTGTTCTTCTCTCGTAACGGGTTGGGGGTCTTACCCCGTGGCAGCAAGCCCTGGGCGAGAGACAGAAAAGACCCCAGTCGGCGATCAAAGTCACAGAGTGGTTGGGGTTTTTTTAAAGCTGGTTGCCATGCGCAAGTGACCCATCGGAGCTCCGGGACACAGCTGCAGTGTCCCTAGATTTGAGGCGCTGCCCCAAAGATGAGGCAGTCAAGCGATTCTCCAAAGCGCCAGAAGGCAGGGCAAGAAGCAACAGACGGAAACTCATCAAGGAGAGAAGCAGCCGAGAACTAAGGAGGAATCTCCTGACAGAACTGTCAGTGGGACGGCTTGCCTCCAGAAGTTGTGGGTGCTCCCGACACTGGGGGTTTTAAGGAAGAGATTGGACAGACACTTGTCCCAAACGGTTTAGGGTTTTCTGCCTGATCAGGGGTTGGACTAGAAGACCTCCGAGGTCTCTTCCAACTCTGCTTATGAGGGGCTTAAAATTTTGCTTAGCTTATTCAAATGATTTTCAAGTGCGTGTTGGCATGTCAGACCTGGGAAAGCAGTCTTTGTTTAGTACAGGGAGTCCTTGCTTAATGACTGTTTGAAGTTCTGACAAACTGATTATAATCATAAGGTTGTAATTGACAAACTGTGATTACAATCCTAAGATACCTTCATAATCGTCAAGCACATCCATCGTGTCATGTACGTTTTAGCTGTAATCAACAAACTCACCAATACAACCACACGAGCCTCTGGCTGTTGCTGATTGATGACCCGCACAATGGATTCTATGCCAGCAGCCACCTGTTCTGCAGTGTGTCCATGGTTGTAGGTGCCCACCCATAGAACGACAATCTAGAACCAACGGAAAGGCGGGTGGGGAAGAATTGTTTCCTTAGTTCTGTCTGGAAAGGGACTGAAGACGTTTGGACGAAAGGAAGGAAGTAACGACATTGGTGCTTACGCACAGCTGCCCGTCTAGCGCAATGGCAGAAAAGCTGCCTATCAAAACACAACACCCTCTTGTGTGCAGGAAAAACCTGTTGCTATAAAAAGTGGACATTCTGGATCTTTCTATGGACAGAGTCTGAAAAATAAGAAACTTCTGTTGCCGCCGCAGCCGCCCTACGTTGAATGCTGATCTGGGTTTGTGCATTTTGAGGCATTGGCATACAGCCCATTGAGTAGTGTTTCCCAACCTTGGCAACTTTTAAGACGTACGGACTTCAATTCCCAGAATTCCACAGCCAGCCATAGAGAAACACTGCCACAGAGGTACTGTGTAGCATAGAAACACTGCCGTAGAGGTACGGCATAGTATTTTACAACTGAATGTGGTTTTAAAGAAAAGGGTCCTTAAAATTGCAATCCAACCCAGATAATCTCAGGCTGTCTGTTCTCCCTAACTATTAAGCAGAAGAATTGAGGAGGGAGGGAGAAGCCTAAACGGGGATATCTTTCAGACTGCATACACTCAGAGGCTCCTTTGCTTGCCTTTCCATTTTTGATTCTCATGGATCCTTTCATGAAGAAGGAATTGGCCCTTTCTGCTGGAATACATCCTTTGCATTTATGGCAATACATGCTTTGCAGGTCCACCTAATGGATATGACAGCCGATTTGGTCCAGTGGTTAAGGCACCACGCTAGAAAGTGAGAGACGGTGTGTTCTAATCCTGCCTTAGTTGTGAAAGCTGGCTGGATGACTTTGGTCCAATCACCAGGAGACTCTTTTGAGTTCTAGTCCCGCCTTTGTCATGAAAGCTGGCTGGGTGCCTTGTGCCAATCACCAGGAGAGTGTGAGTTCTAGTCCTGCCTTTGTCATGAAAGCTAGCTGGATGACCTTCGGCCAGTCCCTCTCAGCCCAAACCATCCCACAGCGTTGTTAGTGGGGAAAATAGGATGAGGATAGCGTGTTGGATATGTTCGCTGCCTTATTTGTAAAAATTAAATAAAGGCTGAATATAAATAAATAAATGTACAGGGAGCTGGGCTGAGGAATCTTTTTTAAGGGCTGTAAAGAGATCGCCCTGGGTTTGAGGCCTGCTCCATCAGCCTCCATCTCCGTTACCTTCGGGCGGATGTGCTGCAGTTCTCCATTCTGCAGGCGCCAGAGCACGTGCTGAGTGGCGTCGTTCCCGATACCAAAATTGAGGGCATGCAGCGGGGAGAAAAGCTCCCTCCAAATCTGGAGGAGGGGGAAAGGGAAAAAAAAGGCCGATGAGCAGATGATAAAACCCATGGATCCCCTTGACTTCCCGGAGACTCTTGCAGAGACACTTTACCTCAAACTGGTGCAGCAGCTGCACCAGGGAGTCCCCGATAAAGACGACCTCCGGTTCCTTGTCTTTGCTGTCGGCAATGAAACGGTGGTGCTGCAGAAAGTGGAGAAAGTTGGAGAGTTTTCCGGAGGGGAATCTGTTCCCAGTGGCTATTAAGCATATGTTGTGGTCTTAAACCAATACTGTAGCTGTTAAAACAAATGCAGTAAACGCAATAGACACTTTTGCTGAAAACTGGAAATAAACCAGCCCAAAAGTGCCAAATGTGAACAACAAACGTAAAGTGAATGTTAGCCATCCTTTCACCAGCACCTTCCAGGTGTGTTGTTACTGCAGCTCCCTGAATTCCTTTGGGTGCAGGTGTGTGGGGGAATAACCCCCCCCCCAATTAAACAATCAGTGGAACGACTTGCCGCCTGAAGGCTTTTAAGAAGAGACTGGGTGCCATTTGTCTGAAATGGCATAGGGCGGGGGTCTCCAACCTTGGCGAGTTTAGGACCTGTGAACGTCAACTCCCAGAATTCCTCCATGCTGGCTGAGGAATTCTTGGAGTTGAAGTCCACAAGTCTTAAACTCGCCAAGGTTGGAGACCCTTGGTATAGGGTTTCTTACTTGAGAAGGGGGTTGGACTAGAAGACCTCCAAGGTCCCTTCCAACTCTGTTATTCTTTTAACAGAGGATCCATTGGATCAGAGTGGCCCGACAGTTCCACAGAGAGGCCTCCCCTCCACCCCAAGACCCCCTTTTTCGGCTGGATCCCTGCGGCTCAGCCAGGCAGCTCACCAGTGACATCCATCGCCCGTCCCCTTGCACGTCGATGACGGGGGTTGGGGTGCTGGCGGGGTTCTTGTCACCATCACTCATGGTCCCTTTGCAGATCCTGAGGAGACAAAGCAGAGGACAGCGACTCAATTCCTGGCTCACTGGCACAGCACGCCCCACAACTTCCTCCAGAGGGCAAAAAAAAAGGCAAAGGAACAGCTGGACCTGCGCACAGGAACTTCGTCCGGGAACAATACAGTCGCGTCGGTCACCGCTCCTCCCCCGCCCGCCGAGTGCCAGTGGTTTCGTCTATTCATTGCCCCCTTCGCCGCACAAAGCTTCGGTGGTACCATTTCTCAAAAAGGGGTTTTTTTAAACCTATTCAGTGCGACGTCTGTAGGGCTGGGTTTTTGGGGCTTTTTTGCGGCGCTAACAGCGCTAGAGAGGTAAGGGCGAGGCTGTCAACAGTTCCGATTTCCGCCAGAGCAAAAGACTTAATTTATCTGCCGCGTTTGTATCTTGAAAACCTTGCCCAGGGCATCGTTTGCACCAATTCCATCAAACTCATACAGTAGTGCATCAATGTATAGAACGGGGGAGGGGGGAAAGACGCACCCCCATCACGCACAGATCCTGATATCTGTCCGATGCTCCTCTTTCCTTTTTAAGCCTTCTATCTGACTCGGAATCCTTCCGTTTTCGGGGAGGAAAGAAGAACGGGGTGTTTGCGTTTCCTCCCCCCCCCCGCGTGCACAATGGCTCATTCTCCCTGCAAGCTGTACCCGCTGTAAATAGCCGATACCATTCGAAAAACAGGGGAGAAACTACTCACGGTGTTTGATTGTGAAAAAACAAATATATAATCCACCGCTTCCCCCGGACCTTTGAGCTGCCGGAGCAACTGCTCTGACCGTCCGGTTTCAGCTCCGCTTGAGAAGCGGTTTCCTGCCGCCACCTGGACGGAACCACCTGACCAGGCAAGAAGGGGTGGGCGGCGGAAAGAAGGCTCGTTTTCCTCTCCCACACCCTCCTGGTGAAGCAAATGGTACCGGCCGCTCTAGCCCGACAGAATCAGAATCGGAATTTCTTGGCCAAATCCGTCTGGCCGCACAAGGGATTTGTCTCCGGTGTACAGGCTCTGTACCTACCTACATACAATAAACAAGCTGTGATTACAGTCATAAGATACATTCATCATCATAAAGGACATTCATCTTGTCATGTTCATCATATAAGCATAAGATACATTCATAACCACAAAGTACATTCATCTTGTCATGTTCATATAAGCATAAGATACAGCGGCATCCCATTCAGCTTTCCGGCGTGGCCCCTGTGGAACTGCAGCCTGGCATTCAGCTTCAGGTGCTCAGCAGCCCTATCCGTTTCTGGCCGTTGGAACATTTAACGCAGCAATAGACCCAAATCAGATTTACACTGGTGCTGACGTGCATCTACAGGGAGTCCTCAACCTGCGACCAAAATGAACCTCCAAATTTATGTTGTTAAGTGAGGCATCGGTTAAATTTTGAGGTTTTGCTTTGCCTTTTCTAGCTGCATTTGTTAAATAAGTCTCTGCTGTGCTTAAATTATTAACGTGGTGGTTAAAGGGAATCTGGTTTCTCCGTTGACTTTGCTTGTCAAAGGGAGTCATGGGACCCTTGGGCCACTGCCGCTGTCATAAATGTGAGTCAGTTGGCAAGCGTTCGAATTTTAATCACGTGACAGTGGGGATGCTACCATGGTCATAAATGTGAAAAATGGTCCTGTCACTTTTTTTTTGTGATGTAACTTTGGTCACTAAATGAACTGTTGTGAGTCGAGGACTATCCGTACTTGCTTTCATCAATCTGCTGTCTTCCTGTTCGCTATTAAACTACATGTCCCAGCATCCTTGCTTTCGGGATTCCCGGGAATTGTTGCTCAACAACTTTTGGAGAATGCAGGTTTCCCATTTCCATGTGTATAATAATGTTGGATACAGTTTGTTTTCCTGCTTGATAAGACTCTTTATTCCGTTATGTATTCAAAATGGACTGTGATTAATGTGTGTGTGTGTGTATTCTATCCGTCTGACCATCTATGGAACAAGGCAGAAGTCTTCATTAAATCATTTGAAATATACAAACATATACATATATATACACACATAGTTCCACCACCTTTTTTGCCTTAAATACAATAAATTAAATTTAAGAACTGAATATATAATTTTTAAAATAAAAGATTAGTAAGATGTGAGTTCCGGCACCTTTTTTCTTACAAAAAAGCACTGTATACACGCACAGCATACATATATGTGTGTGTGTGTATGTGTATGAGTATATATTTTCTTGTGAGAGCAGGCATCAGAATTTCATTCTTAATGAGAAGAAAGGGACAATAAAGGCTACCGTATCTTATAATGTGCATTTGAGGCTTCAGATCTTTGCAATTCTAACCAATGAAGACTGTTTTGCCTTGTTCCATGGATAGCTGTGCTATCTGTTGTAGTTAAATAGGATCCGACTAATTAGTAACAGAGTGAGCTCCCGTGACTCACCCCAGGTTCTGCCCACTTAGCTGTTCGAAAGCATGTACAAATGCAAGTAGAAAAATAGGGCCCACCTCGGTGAGAAGGGAACAGTGCTCCGTGCGCCTCAGGCGTTCAGTCATGCCAGCCACCATGACCCCGGGGACGTCTTCGGACAGCGTTGGTTCTTCGGCTTTGAAACGGAGATGAGCACTGCCCCCTAGAGTCGAAACCTTTACCTTTCTCAATTAGTAATTGTTGCATTCTCTCAATCAGCCACACGAGGGCCCCGGTTTTCTACAACTTTTCAAGCAATGGGGATGGTGCCTAGATCAGCACTAAAGGCAATTTTGGAGGAATAACAGCTCACTTAAATTTGATCACAGTCCTATGAGGAGGTGACATTTGCTAGCTAAGGCGGGGGGGAATCTATCACGGGATAGCTGCACAGTATCTTGCAGAAACAGACGCTGTAAAACAAATTTGATTATGGAAATAATTCCAGAAATTCCTAGAAAGGTTAAATAAATTAGTGCACAGAAAGAGAGGTATGGTGGAATGCAAAATGGTTTTATAGTATTAGCTAAATAATACATTCATAATCATCATTCATATCCTCAAAGGTATTTGTAGGTATTTATCACAGCAATATGCTTAATTTCTCAGTTCCCAGAATGTTTCTACGTTCAGGATAGAGCCAAAACTTTACACATAAATATAACACAATAGTTGGAGTGCACAATTTAAGGATATTGGGTTTAAAATCTCAATAGCCCTGCTTAAAGAATTCTTTGTAAAACAGGACATAATTCTAAAAGTTTTTGAAAACTCAGACCTTTTGATAAAGAGACAATGGAAACTCCAGCAGTACTTCTCAACATTTTATTGGCAGCAAACTTTTGGATCATGAATTCAACGCACATCTCTTCCTCCTGAATCAACAACATGCAAGATCCGGTAAGCGGATCAAATTCTCAGTATGCCCTGTTTTTTACTTATCAATCATCTCTCTCTCTGATTTGAGAAAACGATGGGAAAAATACCCTTTTCAAAAAAGGAATACAAACAAACTTTGTTACTAAAAATAAACTTGCTGTCCCCTAAAATATAACACTTGCTCAAGTCAAACAAACTCTGCCTTCCATGGGGCACAGAGCTAGTCAGCGATGAACTGACCGCGTTAAATGATCTGGGCTTGGTGCGTTACACCAATCAAGGCCCCAGCAATCACAATAAATCCAGTTGCAGATAGGATGGAAGAAACACGCAAAGGCTGCAACCTGGAGTGGGGAGCCATCTCTCCGATTCAAAGACCCCTGGCCTTAATCCACAGAAGCCTCCCCCTTCCTCTCAAAAGGATTCTGCAGAGACAGTTGGAAGTATGGCCAGCCTCCTCCTTTCCTTCCCTATCAGAAGACTAACTGGGAAGGGAGATGGAGCCCATCTGGCCAATGCTCAAAGACACCGAAGGGGAACCGTTGGGCTGGTGAAGGTGGCTTGGCTGCTGGGGGTTTTCGGAGACCGGCTGAGCAGGCTGGCCTGGCGCTTGTTTGGATGTCGGGCCGTCGGGCCCGGCTTCAGTGGGATCTAAAAAGAACAGAGAAAGCCTGTTAGGTCTACGTGCCACTGACTCTCTGTCGCAATTATAGGTAGTCCTCAACTTAATGACCACCACAATGGAGCCCCAAATTACTCCTGCCAAGAGAGACATTTGTTAAGGGAGTTTTGCCCCATTTTACGACCTTCCCCACCATAGTCATGAAGAGAATCCCTGCAGATGTTAAGCGAGCATCCCAGCCGATTAAATACATCTGGCCTCGTTGATTTTGCTCGTCAGGTCAGGAAAGGGGGTCACGTGACTCCGGGACGCGGCAACCGCCAGGTGAGTCAGTCGCCAAGCGTCTGAACTTTGACCACAGAGATGCTGCCATGGTTGTAAATGTGAAAAATGGTCCTAAGTCACTTTGTTCAGTGCCATTATCACTTTGAAGGGCCGCTAGATGAACTTTTGCAAGTGGAAGATTACCTTTAGAATTAGAATCAGAATTAATTTATTGGCCAAGTGTGTCTGGACACACAAGGAATTTGCCTCCAGTGTACATGCTCCATTCTTACATACAGGCCGTAATTGACAAACTGATTATAATCATAAGCTTGTAATTGACAAACTGTGATTACAATTCTCCAATACACTCATTACCATAAAGAACATTCATCATGCCGTGTACCTATTAGGTGCATTCATAATCATAAAGTACATTCGTCGTGTTGTCTTTAGGATAGCCATTCAGACGGACTCTGGCAACACGCTGGTCTGCTATTTGTAAAGATCATGTTTCTGGCCTGGGTTTGCCGGGTCAGCCAGAGGTGAAATAACTGAGTTTGCATTGCCTTTTGCCTGATCCAGAATGAACCCAGGGGGCTGCGCCATCACAGGCCCTGACATCCTGTAGGGGCCCTGTATAGAAAACCCAGACTGAGCGTCACCAGATCTTTTCAGTATCTCTTTCTTGCACGTTGATATATATAAGTCTAAATGCTATTGCTATTGATTTCTCTATCTACTTGCTCCATTGGATTTCTGAACAACTGCAAAGATCTATACATAAAACGCCCACATCCGGGCATTATGGACCAGCATTCTCATCATCTCCATCATCTCAACCCCTGCCCTGGTGGTGAAGTGATGGAAGTTGCCGTTCGAGGCACCCCGGGGCGGCCTGTGTAAAATGAACTCGTGAGATGCCCGAGCATCTGCAGGGGTCTACCTTTTCCATCCTTGTCGCCGGGCGCTTTGTGGCTCTTGTCCTGCTCTTCTTCTTTGGCCCTTTTGTGGGAACACCTTCCTTCCGGGCACTGCTGGGCTTGGCACTGCGGAGCCATCTGCCCCGGGAGAAGCACCGGGTCGGGGAAAGCGGACTGAGCTAGAAGGCAGGGGCTGGGGTTCAGGAGAGACAAACTGGGGGGGAGCATGTGCAGATCCATCCCGACGGGGGTTCCTGCCTGGAGGGGCATGGTGACCGAGACATCCATGGGCGACACACAGAAAGGCAGCAGCGGCGGATGGCCCGGAGCCGAGCTAGACGGAGCAAGGACTTCGACGCTGGTCTCGGAAATCCAACCGGTCTCCATGCTTTGTGGCAAGCAGACAGTCTTCTGCATGGAGCCCGAGGTGGTGTGGTAAGTTCTCAGGTTTGGAGCGAAATGGTAGTGGCTGTAAGCGGAAGCCCCACCGAGGGTAGGCTTCACAGGCTGGATGCTGGAAACCATGAGAGAGGTGGCCACGTGAGCCCCCCGCGATGGAGCGACTGAGAAGAGACGGACGTTTTTGTAATGCTGGGGGAGGGGACTGCCATGGAACAAGGGGAAGAAGAAGGGCCCCGAAACCTGCTCGGTGTGAGCGCTGACTGACTCCGGGGGCACGTGGGCTCGCCTGAAGGCCATGTCCCTCGAGGCCTTGACGCCCTGCGGGCCGTAGGGAGGCATGAAGTAGGAGGGGTGTGGCTGGAAAGGACTCGGCATGGCAGGGCTGGGGATGGCTTCCACCGGGTGGGAGAAACTCGGGGGGGCCATGAGGGCGGACATGGCATTGGCAGGGGGCAGGAGGCCCGCAGAGGAAAGCATGGGAGCAGACTGGGGGGCATTTCTTAACACCATCAGGGCTTCGGCGGCCTCTTTCTGGAGCTGCTGCTCAGCAAGGGGCGAGAAGAAAAATCCCCGGGTGGGCCAGACCGAAAGATGAGCGGAGGAGTTGGGCTGAAAGAGAGGACACACAATTAACCTCAGGATCAACAAAGAGGTGTCAGCAGGACCAAAGTTATAATTTCAATTCAGGATAACAGAACCGGAAGGACCTCGGAGGCCTTCCAAACCCACCCACCCCCGTTCATGCAGGAGACTCCTAGACCAGCGATGGCTAAACTTTTAGACACTGAGTCGCAGCTAATGAGTCGTGGCTTGTGATGTCATCACCTGGCCCTGAAACTGAGCATGTGAATAGCCCCATGATGTCATCAGCTGGTGCCGCTACTCCTTTCTGAGCATGCTCAGCTCTGGGGTGATGCTGGGGCAACTTGGCTCGCATGCCAGCAGAGAGGGCATACATGCCATCAGTTCGCCAATACTGCCCTATACATACTTCTTTTACAGATCTTTCCATTTGAGTGGGATAATGATGATGTGCCGGTTGGTTATGCAAGTATACTAGGTGAACACTGTCCCAGAAATTACTCCCTTGACCACTTGCCAAGTGCCTGAATCACAATCATGTGACCATGGTATGCTGCGATGGTCATAAGTGTGAGGGACCGGTTGCACATTCCTTTCTTCCAGCGGTTATAAATGGAGGATTACCTGTATCCCACTCCTATCAGCCACTACCTGGAGATACCAAGAGAGACCCAACCAAATGCTTTTTCTGAATTTGTTCCCATACCATACCCACAGATGAGAGAATTCCATGGCCTGTTTCATCGCAATTTCCCTCACGTTGGCTCCTTTCGAGGAGAGGAACCAGAATAACTCCAGTGCATGAGCTCAACACGAGATAAAACAAAATACCTGACCTCCCAGAGGTGGGGCCTTCGAACGTCGGTTCAAATCCATGTTGCCGCTGATGGGGTTCAGGGCCATGCGGCTGGAAAGAGAAAGAGAAAGTAAGTGAGTGAGTAAGTGA
>JANHFO010005369.1:88403-98928 GCA_032468095.1 Pareas carinatus
CTCTCTCTCTCTCTCTCTCTCTCTCTCTCTCTCTCTCTCTCTCTCTCTCTCTCTCTCTCTCTCTCTCTCTCTTGTTTATATTTTCTTCTGCAAGCATTAAGTGGTGAGTTACTGTGAAGGGGGTGAGGAGAGGATAAAAGAGACTTCATTTATATGTTAATATTAGCTGGCACCCTAACTAAACTGACAGAACTATTTCATGGGAAACTGACAAATTTATAAAGTTACAATGCCTGCAATAATCTTGATTAGCAAAACAATTGGGCCGCCTAGGAGCCCTGCTGTTTTCAAAAGTCTTCTAGTGCTCCGGTTACAGTTTGGCAAATGGAATGAATGGACATCACAAAGTTTTGCAATATCTATATATATCTATATAGAAAGAGATATCTGCACACAAAAAGAGAGAGAGGAAGAGAGAGGGAGAGAGAAATCTCCATTGCAAAAGGCTTTAATTTAGACAAACAAAGACAACTGTTCTGCCTTTTGGACAAAAGGTTTAATGTGATTGACTGTGTCCTCCCCCCTCCCCATCTCACAATAATCATTTACTTAACAAACCCAGAGACAGACATTCTCTGTACACAGGTGGGGTAATGAGAAATTTGACTGCGGAAGTGGAGAGGAAAGTATTATTCTGATCAGAACTCGCATTCTGGTGTGTGGGAATTTGTAGTTGGAAAAAAAAAGAAAGGGGGGAGGGAGGGAGGGAAGAAGGAGAAATAGGGAAATGAAAAAGAGCAGGGATTGTAGCTCCTCCTAAAGTCTGGGCTCATAAAACTAATTTATTAGAGGCTGTCGCACCAAAGAAAAATGAATCGGGACAAACATGACTGAAATGTGGGAAAGTATGGACTTCAATTTGTAAATGATTGTGGGTGGAGATTTTCTGGAACTTGGGGCCACTGCTTGGATATTCCAACAATATGAAAGAAGCGAAACCATTCATAGCTTGGAAAATAAAATGTTCCTCTGCAAATGGAGCATTGCATCTATCAATTTTGCATGAAGCCAAGGTATACCTGAGGGTCAGTGTTTATACAAAGCATTTTCAGGTTGTCTACGATATACAAAATGCATCAGATACTGTAAAATAACAATAATAAACTTGGGAAGAACTCGGTGGATATGAAGGTCAGCAACCAGCTAAGGAAAGTGGCAGCTGTAATTTCACAGTGTTGTGTGTATAATAGTAATACCTTTAACACCATCTGTCTATCTTCGGTCCTTGAGAAGGATTTGATTGGTGGACAAAAATGTCAAATCTGGTCTAAACATTTGACTGATTGACTGTGAGACAGCAGCAACATCAATAATATAATAAAATGCAGATATCTTTAGTATCTGCCGGAATTAGAAACATTGTCATCAGCCCATTGTAATTTTGAATAATTTTAATGCCTGCTTTCTAGGGATAACGTATATTACTTGTTCAAAAGTGTAACTATTCAGTTTGATTGATATCAATGGTGCAACACAGATTTATGTAAATATTTCTCTTGCATGGCTCGTTTCCTTTTCCAAAAAGATACGTTTAATTCCATCTTGATGAACAGGGCACTGGTTATCTGGTTATTTTAATTTCAAAAAAATAATTTATTTTTTAATTCAATTTCACCCATCAGTCTCAAGGGTTTCTCCCCCTGGCATCTTGCACCTTTTTTTCTCAGCTGATCCTGTTGGTGGATTTTCCATAGATATCTTGGCCATTGATCCTCGCCCAAATTAAGCTTCTGGAGCAACCGACATCAAACAAGAGGCACTAATAATTTGACGCACATTTTGAAAAGAAAGATAATAGAGCTCATTTCGTTCCAAACTCTCTCTGTCCAATGAGCCCCAAGGACAATGTTTAGTTATAGATTAATAATCCAGAGGACAAATAGTTCTGAGCAAATTGTGGAAAAACATAAAACCACAATATTAAGCAAACTGGAGGGCAAAGGGCAGGCTAGATTTACTAATCATTTGTAGACTTATATCTTCCTCTCTCTACTCTCCCCCCATTTTTTAAACTGATGACACAAACTATTCTTCATAAAAACCACTGAACTTTGCAACACAAATATGAAGGTGAATTGAATCATAGAGGTTGCAAAGAATAATGAAATGTAAACTCAACTTTGGTACACCCAGTTCCCAAACGATTAGAGATGACCCAATCCCATATGGTTGATTCAGAGAAAAATGATGATTTTGTAACAAATAAAACTGGATTCCCCCCCCCCTCGGGAATATACATTTCTTAATCTGTTATATGAGATTGAAACATATATTAATAATAATAATAAGAGGAAGAAACTAAGATGATTAGTCTCTAATTATTAGTTTCTAGTTATTTAATTAGGTTGCAGGAATTGGGTATGGGCAGTCTAGAGAAAAGAGGGACTAGGGATGAGGTGACAGCAGTGTTCCAATCTCTCAGGGGCTGCTCCAAAGAAGAGGGAGTCAAGCTATTCTCCAAAGCACCAGAAGGCGGGACAAGAAGCAATGGGTGGAAACTCATCCAGGAGAGAAGCAACCTAGAACGAAGGAGAAACTTCCTAGCATTGGGAGCAATTAACCTGTGGAATGGCTTGCATTCAGAAGCTGTGGGTGCTTCACCACTGGAGGGGTTTGAGAAGAGACTGGACAGCCACCTGTCTGAAATGTATAGGGTCTCCTGCCTGAGCAGAAGGTTGGACTAGAAGACCCCCTAGGTCCAGGGCTGGATTTAGATGAAAAGATTTAGACTGCTAGCATGTCTCCCCTGGTCCTTCTTTTGTCTAGACTGGCCATAGCCCATTCCTGCAACCATTCTTCATACGTTTTAGTCTCCAGGCCCTTAATCATCCTTGTTGCTCTTCTCTGCACTCTTTTCAAAGTTCATTTTCAAGGTTTTATAATCCATCTATCTGGTCATCTTCAATCATTTAAGCAGCCACTTCTTTGGACAGTTTGGTCTTCAACCTTTGATGACCATGGACCAGAGAATAGATTACTTGATGTCTTTCCACCAACTTTGGCTAGCCTCTTTAGAGGCAGTGTGGCAAGGGCCAGGGCCGAATTTAGATGAAAAGAGGTCCTAGGCTCTTCCACTGATGAGGCCCTTTCACCTCCCATTTTTAAGTTTGTAAATTATGTAAATTACATGAGAGATAATAAAATACATCATTGAGGCCCTAGGCTGAAACCTAGTTAGCCTATAGAAAAATCCGGCCCTGCCTGTGAACTTTCCTGGTAATATATAGACTGTTGTTTGGTGGATTGAGGGTGGCTGCCTTCAGGGTAGTGTTACTAGTCATTGGAGGGCCATATGTTGAACACTTATTGAGAGCAATAAAGGGCTCTCTAGAGACCCACCTTGCCTTGACTACCTGGATCATAACACTTGATCTATAACTGTCTGCAGTAGTCACTGCATGGAAGATGCAGTTGAAGGTATTTTGAGTGATGCTTCCCTTAACCAAGTGGATGAGAGAATACAGCATGGTGCAGCCTTCAATAGATTTCATCGCAACTGAAGCTAGAAATGGGTGGGAAGTCACCTGGGAAGGTTTGCTAGTGCTAAGCGGAGTTATTTATAGTAAGAGGAAATTGACTTTTTATAGGTCTTTGTTACTTATTTTCCCCCCAAGGCTGAATTCAGCCATGAAAATGAAATTGTGTCAGTTTGGTTGATATGTTCAATCAAGAAAGGTAGCATGGGTATTTTTACTAAAATTGAATACGGTATGTAAAATGAAGCTATCACATCATGCTTTTGGTTGTGAACAATGGTAGTTTATGAACAAAAGCCCATAAGTTGGTTGTTCTGTTATTTGAACCTTAGTTTTCATTCATTGAATAGAAAGTTAAATATATACTACTTCATTCTTTCAGTTTATGTGTAACGCAAAAAGGTGGAATTCCACTTTTAGGAGAATATAACCAGCCTATCATGGGATTTGAATCAGAGTGCTAGACCAAATGTAAATTGTCAAAAGATTTAATTTACACTTCCCAGAATAATCTGCTTAATAACTTCTACTTTTAAATTAAAAACCAAACAAAGCCTGAAAAAAGATTACAAAACCAAAGATTATTAGGATAAAGTTGATCCCATCTGTGTAGATAATACTTAATTATTATAAAGCATGGGAACATTCTGCAATGAATATAGATTTGTAACCATGTGTTGTAAAATCATGATTGGATAAAAAAAGAGAAAAAAAGAAAATATCATTATTAAAATGTTCACAATTAATTATTTATATAACAATATTATATTATATTACATTACATTATATATAGAATTAGTCAACACATTTAATTTAGCTGCAAAGTTTATTAAAAAAACTCCCCACCATCCATATTCCAAAATTGTTAAAGTAAAGCTTTTGTTAAAATCAGAAGTTATTTGGGGGACAAAATCTGTGTGCTGAATTCTGATATTGAAAATAAATTCTTGAACTGATTAAGATATCCTGGTGTAAATGCATGCAACATTCTCACTCCCTGAGCTATTATGAGACATATGGCAAGGTTTTGTTAAAAAGGCTGATTATGTAGGATATATATATATATAATGGTTTATTTATTTATATAGTATATGGTGATGGTACAATTACTCAGGAGACTACAGAGTTAGTACAAAGTAATTATTTTTTTCCCCGACAAAGCATGCTAATCTGTTTCATTTGTGCTCATGTGCTATTCAGGGCACACCACAGAGGAAGAACGAGTTCCACACCAGAAAGATAAGTGACATCTTGTGGCATTATCTGAGGCATTCTCTCATCACCAATGTCACTTAATAGTCAGATGTTGCATCTGGGTAGGTCCACCACTGGCAGGGGTCTGACCATCTGCATGAAATATCACCACATTTCCCATCGAAGTGGTACCTATTTATCTACTTGCATGTAGCATACTTTTGAACTTCCAGGAAGGCAGATGCTGAGGCAAGTGATGGGAGTTCACCCTGCCACACAGTGCTACGAGTTGAACCTTCAGAACAAAGACTTTCTTCAGCAATTTTAAGTCAATGAGCCACTGTGCCTCACTCCATAAGGATCTCAAGTGAAAAGAATGGACTGTTCCATACTCACCAGCAAGTTCAGTGCACCGTAAAAATTTTATTTGAATCTTGATTCATAGCACATTAATAGCTACCCAGATGCATGAACAGTCTTTCCCACTATGGTTTAAGCTTTACATCTCAAAATTAAACTCTTCATGTTATTTGCTTTCTTATCTAGTGAGAAAATGAGATGGAATTCCATATCTTTTTGAATAACATGAGGACATGAAAGAAAGTAGGTTGGGTAGGAGCAATCTTGTGTTGACAAAAAACATGGTTTGCCCCTCAGCCAAATCTGTCAGTTTTCCACAATGCCTTTGTTCTTTCTTTATTGTGTTTCAAATCCAAAAAGCTATAAAGATGTATCATAAAAGTATCTAGCAGCCTTATACCTTCTCTGGAAAAAGGTATGCACATAAATGTTCACTTAGGTGAAGTAGACCTTCTTGCTCTGGCATTTTTGGTAAGAAAAGCACATCAAGTCTATTTTAAATTTGTGCATATATTTATGATTTTATTGCTGCCTTTTTTGGTTTAATTCCAAATTAAACTTCACTCTTTTATTTGCATTTCTGCAGTGATTGATTGAAAAACCATCAACATCATCATCATCGCTGTAAGCATATCCTTCCCCTCAGTCAGGAGGGAGAGAATATAAAGTTTAATTAGGCCTTAAATCACCTTGAATTGGAAATCTGCCAGCAGCCACATCCAGAAGGAGTTAGTACCACATTGGATCTGTAGCTATTACCTCCAAGTCAGATATGCAATGGCTGGCTTCACACAATTAATTCATCTGTGTATCAATTACTTTGAAGTAAACACTTACCTGACTTAGTAAAGGATAGGCAACCAAACATTCTACAGTTAAACTGAACAATCAAATTGGTAGGGAAAAGTGCTATTACTTTCTGTTAAGCAGCTTCTGTTGGTGTGTATGTATGTGTGTGCACATGCACAAATATACTGTATAGATCTATGTTGGTGAACCTACGACACATGTGCCAGAGAGGTCACACAGCCCTCTCGACTGGATTGTGAACCGAGTCTCCCCAGAGCCGCACATGCTCAGAGCCAAGTTGACTCAGAGCCATGCATGTGCAGAAGAGAGTAGTGGCACCAGGTGATGACATCACCGGGCCATGTGCATGTGCAGAAAGAATAGCAACAATGCTGGATGATGACATCATGTCTTGTCCAGGCACTCAGTGTCCAGAAGGTTCGCCATCACTGCTATAGATAGATGTCGTCCATTGTGATTTTATTTAAAAAATATCCTGTTTTCAGCAGTTCCAACTGCTAATGCTAGGTGAGATACTTACCTCTGTTTCAAAAGGAAGAAAAGAGAGGTAAGCTTCTTTTAAACTTCTATTTTGTGTTTGCACAGTTCATCTGTTAATAGGAGACTGATTTAATCTACATGATCCCAAGGATTCTCTGAACCTTTTCTAATTTACCTTGAACCTCTCCTTAGCCTGGTTAAATGTACCAGACAAACAGAGGAAGTGCATCTGTTCCAGTTCAAAAGCCATGTGGTGCGTTGGTTAAACTGGATCTGAAGACAATAAACAAAACCTGAAACTCTTTTGCTTATGAAAATGTAGAAGGCCCATGTCCCTTACTGTACCTGTTCACTTTTTCTCATTTTTTTCTACTTTTCTTTTTTTAATATTTAAATTGTTATTACAACTTTTAATGCAGAATGAAAGCTAGCAATACTTAGATTGAAAAATGAGGAAAAGTAAAAGAGAGACATAAAGAGCAAAAGCAAAGATACAGAAATCAAACAAAAGGAAAAAATATATATGAAAATCAGCATCCAATTTTCTCTTATAGCACTTTTAAGTATAAATAGAAAATAACTTTTTACTCCATGGTTACAGCATTGTTTACTTTTTGTCTATATCTAACAGATTGTTTTTATTATTATTTTCTACTTTTCCATCATAAATATTATGTTGCTAATGCTTTATTATATCACTAACTCTGATTAAATTGAATTAATGGAGATTTGAGGGGCTCTGACACACCAGAAGTGGCCCAGAGAAACAGTCTTATTTTCCCTTCTTATTTGTGCAAGCTTATTCAGCAGCCCTCAACCCTTACATACCATGGGGTGTATATCCACCATCTCCACGCAGTATGACCATTGAAAAACGTAACAGCTGAAGCCAGAAACAGCTTGAAACCAGACCATTGCTCAAACATGTGTTGAAAGTGCCTTCCACGTCCAAATCCAAGAAATAAGTGGCAAGAACTCCATTACTATATAAGAACAGAAGAAAGATATGTAAGATTTAGCCTTGGTTCAGTTACATAGCAGCCTGGATCGCTAGTTTCTGAATTTCTCCATTATTACCATTTCTTATGCAATATTTGCAGTAGTTTCCTTTTTGTGACCCTGTAATCCCATAATTTGGGATAGAGTCAAAACAACTGGATGGAACTGAGAATTTAGATACCCTTTCTGATGGGTTTGTAGTGCCCTAGGACAGAAATATCTGCTGCTACCTAGGATTGAACTCACAACCTTCTGAGTGGGAGGCGAGCATCTTCACCACTAGGCCACCACACCACTCATCCAGTATCCATAGTAAAAGTCATTTAATTATTTGAACTTTTGCTTCATTCCACTGTTTTTAGTATTTGATACAGTCAATTTATGTAGAGATTCTTTGCTTATGCCCTGCATGAAGCTTTGATTGAATTCATTGTATTTATAGACCAATCCATCTGAGCACATCTGGCTAGGGAAGACTACTTGATATAGCCATTGACATCTATCTGTCTGTCTGTCATCTAATCAATCCAATTTACATAGCTGTCCATCTCACCAAATACATCTCAGGGTGGCACATAACAATACTATACTAGAATTTGGGGTTTAAACGTGGCTTACACTGTTATTCAGTAATGGTAAGAGAATCCATGGCAGCATAGCATATGCTGTCCATTTATATGACAAATTAGTTCTGTGTAGCTTATTAATGTGCCTTTGCTTCAGAAATGTGCTCGGCATAGCAGTGGTGAAAGCAAACCCATCCCTCTCCACAGACAAACCCTTTAGCAAGATGAAAGGGTGTGTGAAAAAAAGAAGAGAGGCAAACTCACCTAAGAAGTGAACCTTGGAATAAGGAGTGGGGTAGAATAGAATTTATTTATTGGTCAAGTATATCTGGACACATAAGGAATGTGTCTCTGGTGTACATGCTCAATACAGGCTACAATTGACAAACTGGTTGCAATCATAAGACTATAATTGACAAAAATGGTTACAATCCTAAAATACATTCATTACCATAAAGTACATTCATCATGTCGTGTACGTATTAGGTGCATTTATAATTATAAAGTATATTCATCATGTCATCATGTTATGAAGTACAGTCATCATGTCACAAAGCATTTCATCATGTCACATATCAAAATATTTGTGGCAAATCCTGTCACATGTTTTTATTTTTTTATTTTATTTTTATTACAAATATTTGAGATTGTCCTTATTTTCACTTCTATGACACGTCGGAGAGAACTTTGTTGTGGTGGTTTTTCCCTTCTCTCCCTTCTTATTCCACTTTTAATTACTGATTGATCCTGTAGCAACTTTAGGAGCAAACGGCCAGCACTGCTATTTTAACCTAGCTTGGGAGAAGAGAGCAGGAAGGCTTCTCATCAAGCAAAAGCTGCAAGCAATGACTTCCTCCACCTCAATTAAGGAACAACATGTTTTTCTTCTCAGCGCTTTCCTTTTATCTACTTGTCTTCTCATGTTTCTCTGTTATTTTTTATCCTTCATGCCATGGCAATGCTATTGAATGCTGATGAGCCCCTGCTCCACTTAACCCAAGACATGCCTATAACTGCTTTTCACCCTTTCTCTTTCAAGTGCTAGAAATACGAGATGAACATTTACAGGTTTGGTGCATGGCAGGTAATCTGATGAACCCTTCATGTTCCTCATATTTCCCCTAGGCTTCAAAGAAGTTGGGATGTTTCATTCCAGCTTGTCTCGTCTGATGAGAAGATAGTGAGGGAAATCACCCTCTGCATCAAAAACCTATGGCAGAGATGCACTGTTATTTTATGACCTTCCCAGGTTGTCTTGACTGGCAAATACTTGCTTA
The DNA here is from genome assembly GCA_032468095.1 of Pareas carinatus. Classification (NCBI taxonomy): domain Eukaryota; kingdom Metazoa; phylum Chordata; class Lepidosauria; order Squamata; family Pareidae; genus Pareas; species Pareas carinatus. The sequence continues at coordinate 97,566 of JANHFO010005369.1, forward strand.
AGACAAGGGAGCATCAGATTTCTAGATCAGTGCAATACCAAAAAATATCACGTTATGCTGCAATTAAAGCCACAAAGACCTGATGATATTTAAAGGGAAAGGTTTCCCCTCTCCCCAAGCGTGCTAGTCAATCTGACTCATCTCCGTTTCAAAGCTGAAGATATGTCTGAAGATGTCCCCATGGTCATATGGCCAGCATGACTAGACACATAAGGCGCACAGAACGCCGTTACCTTCCCACCGAAGTGGCCCCTATTTTTCTACTTGCATTTTTACATGCTTTCAAACTGCTAGGTTGGCAGAAGCTGGGGCGAGTTAAAGAAGCTCACTCCATTACATGGCACTAGGGATTCGAACTGCCAAACTGCTGACCTTCCGATCGACAAGCTCAGCGTCTTATCTGCTGAGCCACCGCAGATATTTAGGATAGCAGAATTTTCCCCAATCATAGAACACTACATCACAGTAAGATGTTATCCATCAGGATGTTTCTTGCTAAGATGTAGTACATGTCATGTTGAGGAACAATTTGGATTTGCTATTCTTGTGCTACCTATAATCTGGATTATATGCTATTGCGTTTAAAGAATGCTGAAAATATAGCAAATCAATTTGACATTTTGAGTGACCTTCTGCAAAACGCAGTGTGTTCCAACCCACAGAATGGAAACTAAATGCCGAATTGCTCAATTTTAGTCTGAAATACAGGATTGGTTGCATGCATCGCATGGGTACTTCTAGAATGTGTTTGTTTGAAGTAATCACACCGTTTTGTGGTGGAATGGACAAATTATGTTTATTTTCCATTCATTGTCAATTAAATTTCTTAGAAGGCACTTAAGCAACCACCATCTCCATTCCAGAGTTTTTGTGGTATTTATCAGAGATATAGCATTTGGTGCCCTGTTGCTAGAGGGTTATTGCTTCATAGAATCATTATCTTAAGAAACCTTACTGTGTGGGGCAGGGAGTCTCAAACTATAGATCACAAACCGTAGAGAATCAGTATCAATTTAGCAGGGGGGGGGGTTACCAAGTTGGACTGTTATTAAAACTCATTCTTGCTTTGTCAAACTAAGTAAAATAGAAAGCAAAGAATACAGTAGGTTTTGTAGCTTACTGAGTCGACTGACAGGAGCTGAGTCAGTTAAGCGTTCCCGCCCAGTAGAATGGTTTGAACCGTTGTTTTAAATGTGTTCTGTCCCGTGATTGGTTAAGGCGCTCCGACCGCGCCAAATATAAACTCGGGCAGCGGCAGTTTTGCTGCTGCCGGTTCCTGCTGTAGTTACTGAATAAACCTGTTGAAAACAACGAGCGAGTCTGCCTCTTCAGTTCTACGTTACTACACCTGGCGACGAGGAGT
>JANHFO010005369.1:103540-115303 GCA_032468095.1 Pareas carinatus
ATCAGTTGAAGGCAAGTTTCAAAAATTGAAATTGGGGGAAGGAAATTAAATAAAGCTAAACCATTTCATCTGTACAGCCCAAGTCTATCTATAGGAACAGACCGTGTGGATTTCTTAATGTTTCTAATTTGCAAATTACTTATTTTTACTCCTACCTGTTAGTCATAGCCTCAATCATCAGATATAGAGCTTCAGCTGTGCTCTTCAAAGGCCAAGGGCTATAGTGTATGTTTATAACAGTTTGAATCAATTGTGAGCTAAACCTGACTGAGACATAAATTTATAGAGGACTCAGAACCATCTTGCATAGTGCAATCTTCTAATTCACAAGATTTCATTCAGCACATGCTAATCCTCAGAAATGGTTTCCTTGGAAATAAGATGAGGCATCTAGTATCTTGTTGGCCAGATTGAGCATAATGGAGGAAAGACAGACCAAAAAGGGACAACATGCTTTCCTCCTTCTAGAGTCTTGCCTCTCTGGCTAACAACTTAAAGGAAAGCACTACTTTCCCCCATTCTAGCCTTCCCATGCATTCTTTTCTTGAGATTCTCCCATAAGGAATGTATCTAAGCAACATTCCAACCTTCAATTCCACCACAACCCCAATAGAATGCTGCAAACTTTGCCCTGCCATTGTCACTCTGGTAACATAGCTTGCAATACTCTGAGCATCTCCTTTCATGGGCCTTGCCCATTTCATGCCCCAATGCTAATATGTTTTCCCCTTGTGTTACTGGATTTTAAGGAGATAGGAAAAAGAATGTATTCTTAGCATATTATCGGAGGAATACGACCATGGTGGCTCACATGGTTAGGGTTGGAGGTTAGCAAGACCATCTTCAAGTGCTACCATGGCGGGGGTGTGTGCGTTCCTGTACTTCACTCCAGTTCCTGCCAGGGTCAGGAAAGAAGCCCTTCAAGTGGGCATTCCCCAGGCAAAAGTGATGTCAGTGGCTAATCCTTTCAACCCTCATGAGTGCAATGCAACCAGAGGAACGATACCATTAAAACCTGATCAATGTTATGAAGGCTATGCCTTCCTCAAAAGAGGGCAAAATGGCATGGGTTTGCTTTGCATCAGTGGTGTTGGTTTTTAGGACACTCAGCTATCTCTTGAAAGGAAACATTTCCCATTAAATTATGGCTTCTATTGGGGCCCTGCCAGGACACATTAATCAGACATGATGATCTGTTTGTATACTAAGCAAAGCTGGATTGCAACTGTTCAAATAAAACCAATGAAGCTAAAGTTTAATCTTTTTAATGGAAACAAAGCATAGCAGGGCACCAGGAATGGGGAGCCAAAGAAAAGTTTGATTCAAAGGTAGACCGCTGTGCAGAATAGAAGAAGCTGCAGTAAAAGTCCCTAAAATATTAAAGCAGCACTTCTTGAAAAAGATTAATCCAAACTAGCAGGTTATGCATATGAGAAGCGGGTTGTTATGAAAACAAAATTAGTAAAAATGATTCATCCAACATTCCTAGATTCTTCAGAGCCAAAACTAATGTTGTTTAGAACAGCAGACAAATTAAAAACTGAAAACAGCCAGTAAATATTTCTGCTGATGGAAGATGTTTCTAAATCATTGCTAGGCCAATAGACCAAATTGCTGATTTGTCCTGGTTTTGTATGTGATTGTGTGTGTAACTGTGTGTGTAAACTAATCTCTGGCATGCAATATATGGTCTTAAGGGTGGGATGGGGCTCAGATAGGGGAGGATGTTCTTTTCCACATACCTGGAATATCTTTCTATCTTATTATCCTTCTTTTCTAAATAAAATCTTGCCTGGGGCAGCCGAATTCTAGAGTAGTTCTGGCTGTTATGCAGTTCATTAGATCCCCATCTAGCCATGCTAATGTCGTACTCCTGACACATTATTCTCCATATTCTGCTTTGTGTAAATAGTAAAGAAAATCAAAAAAACAAAAACCAGTGGGAGCTAAAGTTGCTATTACAAGTAGGGTGTTTTAAAGTCAGTAAACCAAATAGATGGCAATCATTGTTCCCACTGTCTCCCTCCATCTCAGAAATAATTTTGGCCCCTATGTCTAAAAATAATTGAAGTAGTCCACATATGTCACCTGGAAATGGAATTATGAGTTTCTGTATGAAGGAAAAAATCTAATCATTCAGCATAATACAATAGGTTAAAGAAAAATAGAGCTACAGTTGATAATCAGACCTGCAAAAAACAACCTTCGTTGTATAAAACTGGATTACTGTATACTAAAGGTTCGACACTGCAAAATTGCAATTTATTTTTGGAAAATGTAGATCACCATTTAGATAATGTATCCCAACTATGGCAGGCTCATGAAATGGCAGCATTGGATTTTAAATGGATTATGTGAACAATGGGATATAGAATTATCTATTTTTTCTACCATTTCTGCCAAGGTCAGAAACTAAGATTCTGGCTCTTGTTTCTGGGATAGATACCAGAATGAAGAATGTGACAACAAATTACTTCTTTTGCCATCAGATTATGAGGCTGATATTTTTTTAAAAATACAAATTTTGGAAGGACCATACTCGAAGTTCCTGTGATGGATCAAGTATGAGATCAGGCCAATAAGTGACCAGCAGAAGAGACTTTCCAACCCAGTTAGCATTTTATATCCATTTATAGATTTGGAAGTGGTAGTTTAAATTACTCAGTCCAATTCCTTGGTTAGAACAAGAATCTAAATTAATAGATGTCCAACAGATGGCTATCACACACCACTGTCATTTTGGACTGTGACATGAAGTAAAGCTCATCATATCTTCTGATAATTGATTCCACTTAACCTACCTTACTGCTAGAATGTTTTCTTAACATTAAACTAAAATTTGCTTTCCTGTAATTTAAGAAAACTATTCTTGTTTCCATATCATGGGGCACTACAGAACATCTTTTGTGTGACATCTTCTGATATTATTTGAAAAAGACTCCCATGTCATCATAATACAATTAGGAATGTTAGAAAGTAAATTGATTCATTATAAAATTAGGAAATCCACTTATGGCTGTATAGGACTTGCTGAAAAAATGGCATCCATCACTTTTGCCTGGGTTGTGAATAGTGAAGCAATTATAATATATGAATTAGTCCAAGTGTCAACTCCAACAAACTGTCCCAGTTCAAGGGTTCAGTTCCAAGAGAGAGATGGCAATCTTATCCAGGGATCAGGAATTCATATAGCATGCACAAAAGACATACTGACCACACTTTTCCTACATGTTGCCATCTTTTCTCCCTCTTAACTTCTGGCTCTCTGCACATTGCCATTGGGTGCTTTGCAAGCTAATGTGCCATGCCTGCAAATCACATTAGCATCCTCTTTATCGAGGTGGGGGGGGCAATGGCTCTTTTATGACTTGTGGACTTCAATTCCAAGAATTCTAGGAGTTTAAGTCCGCAAGTCGTAAAGGGGACATCATTTCCCTCCTCTGCTCTATATTAATGTCAAGAACAGCAGAGCTTGCATATGAGATTTTTCACTCATGATAGTGGGGGTCTATTCACCAGTTCTGGAGTTACCAGGTTAATTGCCTTGTTGTTTCTCTAAGGAAGATGTTGTGTCCAAAATAACCTTGATATCTCCAGATTAATCTAGATTTCCCCTAAACCTTCTCTTCTTAGAACTAAACTTAGCCAATTCCTTCAATTTTTCCTTGTAAGGCAAAGTATCCAATGTTGCTGTTCTTTCTAACCCTGTTCCAGATTCTCTGAATCGTTCTTAAAATGTGGAGCTTGACTGAGTACTTAAATGGTCATTTTTTGCAGAAACATTGAGGCTATTACTTCCTATGATTTGGAAAGTACATTTCTGCTGATAGAGCTTATATTTGCCGTTTCTTTTTAGCATCAGTTTTACACTTATTCAACTTGGCCTTCCAACTATAGTTCTAAAATATTTTCCTGCTTTATGCAATATCACCAGGTCCAATTTTCCTTGTCCTTTTCCAGCACAGTAATAGTTGCTTCATTTCAAACTCTTCCCCCTCCCTGCCTCTTTCAGCAGTACAAGTAGATAGAGTAGGTTCCCATTCAGCTACCTCTAGTTATTGCAAGTGCTGATTGATGCTGTGAGGCAATGTGAAGTACATCTTTGGAACAAATGGGGCTGCCACTTCACCTCAATGAAGAGAATCATGTTACCTCCTTGGTATGCAGTTCTTCATTAAGATTCCAATTAGATAGTCCAACCAATTTTAGATCACCCACAGATTTTTAAGAATTCCCTTCACATCTTCATCCAAGTCATGCATGAATATGCTGAAGAGTTACAGGCCACGACCAGCTCTCCAAAATTGCTCAGTTGAATGCACTTCTATTTCTTATGGAAGAGTGAAAAGCAGAGTCAAATAATCCTGCATTTTCTCTAGTATTTGTTTCCTTTCGGCAACCTACTGAACAGCTGGCAGACAATTTTTTTTTAACATATCTGAAGAAGCCCTTAGCATCGACGACTAACCATAGCTCATTCGGAGTTTTAATTTTCCTGACACCATTGTTACAAATTTTTGGCAAAATGTTTTTTTTAACCTACTATATGTGTTTGCTAGTTTTTTAATTTGTGCTTAGATATCTTTTGTACAGTCAAAATGACTTATCCTGCTGGCTTGTTTTCCCTCTTGAAATTGACTGTGATTCTACTTTTAGAACTTTGTTCTTTTGGAAACTGCTATCTATTAACTTCACCCATCATGGATTTCTGCTAATTACTGTGGGCAGTAACTCAAATTTGACTTTATAAAGAGAATCATACTGCAGAGGTGACATGTTTTTCTTCCACAAAGCAAAGAAAAAACAACACTTCATGTTGTCTCAAAGTCTTTCTCACTTTACATTTATGCACCCGTGTCCCTCACTTGTCATTTACCTAAATAGGAAGAAGCTGTTCAGGCATAACTGAGCAGAAGGTTCTCCTGGCTTTGGAAAGGGCACACTGATAGAGGCCAGTGACATATCCTCCAGCAGATTTGGTTAAAGTTCTTGTGAAACAGTGCCAGAATAGCTGAAGAAAACATCTATCTGCAGCGTGCATAGAATGATGCTAAAGAAGGCTGAGCAGAGTGTTCTCCAGCAACATCCCCAAAGTTTGGTGAGCACAGTCACTCTCAGGAGCAAGGGGTTACTTTTCTCATGGAAGCACCCTCATGATGGAATGCTTTGTGACATGATGATTGTACTTCATAACATGATGACATGATGAATATACCTTATGATTATAAATGCACCTAATATGTACACAACATGATGAATGTACTTATGATAATAAATGTATTATATGATTGTAACCATTATTTGTCAATTATAGCCTTATGATTGTAACCAGAGTTTGTCAATTGTAGACTGTATGTAAATATTGAGCATTTACAATGGAGAAAAATTCCTTGTGTGTCCAGACACACTTGGCCAATACATTGTATGCTATGCTATGCTATGCTATGCTATGCTATGCTATGCTATGCTTTTCTTGCACTTGTACTGAAATGATACCCTTTCAAATATTTTTACAGTCCTGTTAATAATTACTTAAGCTTTATTCAAATTCACTTTCTTGAAGATTGGTGACTGTTCTCAGATTTAGTTTCTTTTAATATCAAGAATTCATAGTCACTTTTTGGCAAAATTCCTATTCCTGTTACCTTTTTGTTAAGTTATTGCTAACCACTAATTTTGCTAATCACTACCACTAATTAGTATCAACTAAATGATTGCTGATCTCTAGCACTTTTCTTCATCCTCTAAAAGGAAATGCTTTCAGCAAGAGAGATCACAAAGGACTAGGCAGTTTGTCTTCCAAGAGGATCATTAAACTCCCCTATCACTGTTACTTCTTGATTTTTTCAAATTCATGCATTTATTTTTAGAAAATATAATCTATAGCTTCTCTTGATTGTATGGTTGTTGTTGGAAACTCAAAACAGTGCTTTTGGGGGAGCAGTATTCGGCTTCAGGGTTTAGTGACCATGAGCTCAACAACAGATTTATTGAAATGTTGACAGCAACTATGGCTGGCATCTTCAGAGGCAAGAGGCTTGCTATTTGGACTGTGAGAACTAAGCAAGGAACTAGGCTACTGTCTGTATAGCCAGGTGACCTCACCTTTTTATCTTTAGCTAAGCTGACTTGTGATTAGTGCAGGCTGGTGACAGGTAGTCTCTGATTCGTTCTCATCAACCTGCACTAGAGCAGTTTGAAGTTATTGGAAAAGCTATTTTAATGCTATGATGTGTCTAACACCAATAAAGGTGAGAATGGTTCAAATCATGATATTCTCTGTAACACTCTATGAAAGTGAAGGTTGGACTTCAAAGAAACAGGATGGGAAGAACATTGATGCTTTTGAATACTAGTGTTTGGGGAGACTCCCCCCACCAAAAAAACCAAGGAAACACTGGCTCATCAAATAAATCAACCCACTCAAGACACAAATAAACAGGCTTCAATATTTTGACTATATTGTATAAAGACAGCTCTCTGGAAAAGCCTCTAATAGCTAGAAAGATGGAAGAAAAGAGAAGAGGATGGCCATCATTAAGTTGGATGGACTTAGTTACAGTGGTAATGGGTACAAGAATCTTCAAGATTCTTTGGATGTATTAAAAAAGAAATTGGAATAATATTACTTCAAAAATGCAATGGGATGCCTCCATTGTCTTTGGAAAGCCATCTTCTGTTATGAGATGTAACAAAAGCTTCAAGATATTGATTCTTTTCTTCAGGAGTAGCCACGATTAGTGTGTACAGAGTAACAAATGACCCACCCAATTTTCTAAGGCAACTTTTTAAAGGGTATAGTAGGAATGAAGGGGAAAAAATATTTTCCCTCTCTACTTAAATTCTGGTCATGAAATTATGTAGAATTCTATCACACATTTTAAAGCTCTCACAGTATAGTGAATCCGTACAGACCGAAATAAAGCTTGGTCTTAGAAGTGTTCTTTTTAAAAAAAGATTTATATATGCATCTGCAAAACCACAGACTTCTGCTGCTCTTCTTATGAAAAAGCTGGAAGATATTCCTTTTTTAACAGCTTTTGATTATATGCTCACATTACTGAGCATAAGCACATACCTGGTGGCAGTTATCAGCTTATCAAGAAGATCAAGGCTATCAGATAAAATCAGTGATTCAGCATTATCCATGTCAACTTAATGAAGAAATGCTACACAAAAAATGATTTGACAAGAAATTGTGCAAGCAATAACAATAAAATCTCCATGCTTCAAGGATTGAAATATATTATCATAGGGAGACTATTTCTCATGTATTTTATTTTAAAGTTGACCTAACTTGATGAATTGTTCCCAAAGATCCACTAAAGAATAAGTTTGAGGGGAAAGAGTAGGACCATTTGGGCAATTAAAAGGTAGGAGAAAAGTCAAATCTGTGATATGCAGGTATCAAAGGAATATGTATATTGAATAGTTGCTGAAACTAAATGACACATACCTGCTAATGGTAAAGCACTAGAAAGAATATACTTATTTAATCAGACAATATCAAGTTAAAGCTTTTGTGGTGCAGTGGTTAGAATGTAGTATTGCACGCTAACTCTACCAACTGTCAGCAGTTCAATCCTCACTGGCCCAAGGCTGCCTCAGCCCTCCATCCTTCTGAATATTCTTTGATAAAATGAGGACCCAGATTGTTGGGGGCAATATGCTGACTCTGTAAACCACTTAGAGAGGGCTGTAAAGCATTGTGAAGCAGTATATAAGTCTAAGTGCTAGTGCGAGTGCTATTGCTACTAACAAAGGGAATATTCTCAGTTAACCCTTAATAGCAAGAATTTCCTATTACTTGTCCATTCCTGTAATGCCCCATTGGAAAAAATGAGCCAATTCTTCTCAAGAAATGCAAATGCATTTATTGATATCTAACACTGCATATGCTGGTAGACACTGACTTTAAAAAATGGTAGGAATTACATGCTTTAAAACAGCATCACATCATTATTTACTTATAGATGTTGAGCTACAATCTATTATAATGTTCAGAATGAAATGCTTCCACAAAGCAACATGGGAATTCATCTTTCAAATTCAATTCTACATGGCATTAATTATTTTAAAATATGGGTTTTTAAATGAATGAATGAATCAATCAATCAATGAATCCTACATTTCCAAGAACCATCTATCTCAATCTTAAAAGGGATATCGAGGTTGGGAGATGACCTGAACTTAAAAGAAGCAGGACAGAAATTAAATTGAAAATCTTCTTTGGTCCATTCGGTTTCGCCATTCTGCCTGGATTAAGAAGAGGGTCAAGCTGAAATTGCATACAGAGGAGAACTCAACCAAGATTTCTCTTTACCTATTTGGAAAAATTGTATGAAATCTACAAGAATAACATTTTTTTTAATGTAGCTAGATGGTTTACAAAATATATTGCAGATGAACGTAGGAACCTGTATGGGATATTTTTTCAATAAATAATGTTGACATGTGGGTTATGTAAACATGATATCTAACATAGATGTGTCCTATAGATCTCAAAAGAAATTTCTTAAAATTTCTTCCTGTGACCTAACTGCCAGGATGAACCTAAACCTTTCTCAACTCTACAGAAAAACAGTGGAGTTCAGTGATTTTAGGGGGGGGCAAGTGTTACTTTTTGTTCTTCACAAAAATCCTGGAGAATGCAATAATGATTTTATTTCACATTTCTTTAATTATTAGTTTGAAATGAATTTCTTTTGAAGTTCAAGTTTATTAATCACATTCTTAGTTAAAATGACAACCACAGGGATCAGCAAGCAGATGACAAAATGCATTTTTTAATTTCTCCATAGAATGTACAAACAGTAGACAAATTACTAAAATTACCGCACATTTGCTTGCTTTTCTCAACTGTTCACTCTGAGAGTTATAAATAATTTTGCGTCATTTAAATGTACCGTAGTCAACAAGGTGAACATAAACTCGTCTGATTCTTTATGCTCTGAATCTGAAGAACATAAACTCTTATATACTCTCCGAGGAACTGAGCATTTGTTTGTTTTCCAGAGAGATTGTATATGTTGTAGCTTAAAAAAAATGACAAAGGGGACAGGGTTGGTGAAGGGGGAGAGAGAGAGAGAGAGAAACATAGAGAGCAACAAAAATACAGCAGCTGGAAATATTTCAGGTTGCTTTGTATTATTTAGGGCAACCTAGGGTGCCATCATACCCCAGGGCATTGGCTTAACTATTAGGTATCTGTAAATACAGTAGCAGCTCTAGACAATGACAGAGTAATGGCACCTCCTGAATCACTTTCATATGTAATGCTCAGAACTAGCATCTACCAGAACCTGACTAAGTAATTGATAGGTTAGGTTGCCTACAGAGAACAAATCTTTTCCGGAAACAATATGTACTTTACAACAATTGGAGCTATGTCAGGTTTGAAAACGATTTTTGAACAAACGGTGTTATTTATTATTGAGATGTGCTTGGCTTCAAGGCTGTCAAGCACATTTGATGGAAAGCCACAAATATATAATATACACAGATGCATAAATGCTTGCATATTGCACATAATTGTGCCCCACCGAGCCTTGGATTCCATATGTGGAAACTAGGGGATTAATAGACAGGCAACATTTGATGTCTGCTTTCTGAATGCAGAAGTTTTGACCTGGTGTGTGTGTATGTGTGTGTTTATAATAAGCACTGCCTATTTACTGTTGAGAGTTTAATTGACATGCTACTAGAAAGATTGTTTAAACCAGCTTTCTCTGATGTTGGTTGAAATGAAAGGCAGAGTATAAACTGAATAAATCAATAAATAAGCCTGATGGTCTCTGATTCTGTTAGATTTCAATTCCCAGCAATATAACCTAAGCTGGTTGAGAACTTTAATACAACTAAACTCCAATATATCTAGAGTTTATCCAGTTGATGAAGTTTAAATTGTCCTTCTCATCTTGCCTATTCTCTTCTATTATAGTTTACAATGCAATCATAATGTTTCATTTGGTGACATGAATTAGATCATTAGAATTTTATTTTAAGATAGAATTTGAATTGAATGAAGAAAACCTAATTCAATAATATTTCTCTTTCAGATAAGATTAAAATTCTGTTGGAGCATTAATAATAATTAATTCAGGCACATTTATCTGCCATATAATCATTATACATCATTGAAATTTTCTCAAACAAATGACATTGTTACATTTATTTTTGTTTCTGTCTGGGTAGCAACATGATGATAATGTTGGTCAAATGTCCTCATAAGTTGAATATATGCTTTACAAAGGTTCAAATTAAGACTGTTATTACCAAAATTTTATATAATTCTGTGTAATGCTAAAATAATATATTACATGAGTTGTAGTACTTCTCCATCTGTAAAATAGAAAAATGAGGCCTCCTTAGAATAAAATTTATAAGCTCAATAGTGACATATTATAATGTTAATAATGATTGATTTTTGGCTTACGATAATGTGGTTTATTGGTTTACAGGTAGCCCTTGGCCTACAACCTGAGACCAGGATTTTTTTATATATATAATTGTTTTTATTGCTTTTCCATTAATAACATCCACTATTTCAATACATATATTGCATCCACATAAACCCATCAAGGAAACCATACAGAAAAATAAACCATAGTTAAATGTCAACTGTAGTTTCAGGTCACTTGACCATTGACTTGCTTTTGCTAGTCAACACTTTTATTTTATATAATGCCGTATGATGGGACCAGAATTTCAGTTGCAAGACAATGTGGTCATTAAGCAGATAATCACATGACCAGACCTGATTTTATAATCATTATTATTATGGTCATTAAGTGAATCACATGGTCATTAAATAAATTCAGCTTCCCCCAACTGACTTTGCTTATTGGAAGCAGGCTAGGAAACTTGCAAATCATGATCATAATGACAACAAGATGCTTCAAACATCATATGTGCCAAGCAATTTAATTGGGATCACATGATCTCAGGAGTGATCATAACTTTGAGGATGGGTTCTAAGTCATTTTTTCTTAGGCCGCTTTAACTTTGAACTGCCATTAAATGAATATTAGCATGTTGAAGACTCCTGTATTTAGTAAATTGTGATTAGGCAAATGGTTTTGTGCAATGTGTCCATCAGTCAATGCAGGGTGAGATGTTGTCATCTACGTTCTTCTGCACAGAATATGACCACCGTCTGATATGCGAGCAGACACAGCAGTGGTCTTCTAATCATTTAGAAGACCTTGGTTCATCTCATCTGGCATTGTCTATCCTAACTGGCAAGGAACTTCATTCTAGTGCATGAATAAAACATCATTCCTGCAGCTGCTGCCCCAGTGAGTCAGCACTGGATTTCATTCTCAGCATGTTAGCTGAAAGGTTGCTGATGCGCCAGATGTCCCACAGGATGCCACAGCAATTTGTTGTGCTGAAATCTATTGTCAAGCCAAGCTATTAAACTGCTGGGGACATTTTAACTATGCTGCTGTACAAGAGTTAAAGGAGGCTGGAGGGGGTGGGAGACAGAAAATAAGAAATGGAGAAAAAAATCTAGAATGCTTACATGCATTGGAGGGATGAGTTGGATAGGAAGTTAATGCTGTGCTTTAATGTATTTTAAAATCTAGACCCCCTGATGACTTGAATCTGCAAAACTGTCATTTTCTATTTCTAATAATATAGATGTCGATATAGATGATACATATAATATAGATATGATGTTTGTGTGTGAGAGAGAATTAGAATTAGAATTAGAATTAGAATTAGAATTAGAATTAGAATTAGAATTAAAATTAGAATTAG
>JANHFO010005369.1:121526-134473 GCA_032468095.1 Pareas carinatus
CCCCGCGCGGCCGCATTCTGCACCAGCTGGAGCTTCCGGATGCGCCCCAAGGGGAGCCCCATGTAGAGAGAATTGCATTGTTGTGGTTGGCAACTGATGAGAAGGACTGGTGGAGGTGGCACAGTTGGTGCTCTATTCCAATATCTCCTTCCACATTTGAAAATTAGCCATCATTAATGAGTTTTTTGCCACAGTGAAAAACTTTACCTCAGGGGCTGCCACAAAGAAAAGGGAATCTGGAAAGGCATGGCCAGACTACTAAGGGATTGGAGAAGCAACTGTGCGACAGAAAATCTGCACTAAGGAAATGTGTATGCCCTGTGTAATAGTTTCTTTCTAAAAAATATTTTGCAAAAACCTATAACTGCTATAAGTTACTAAGTTCAAGGATCCAAAGGCCCATTCAAATAGCATTGTTACCTAAATAGGGAGCTGAAGAAAGCAAATGCTGTTTATCTTAACACCAGAGAAATTTAAGGAAATGGACTATAAATTTGTATAGATGACCCATGCTTCAATGAATTTTCCTTTGTTCAACTCGGGTTTGGTGCATTTATGAATAGACTTTCTTATAAAAATGAGCACAAGAATGGGGCAAAAAAGGAAGAATTCATATTCATTCTACTCCTTCAGATATCTACAAAAATGCTGAAAGAGGTTCATCCACTCCATTGATTGAGTTCATAAATGCCAAAGTTATGAAGCTGCAATTTGAATTGTGATTGAGATAAGACATTTTAGATCAAATTTGCCAATGTGTTGGACACAAGGAATGGCTGAATGGCATCTATTGAAATTCCATCAAAATAGATTAAATACAAGGATATGGAAGACAGGTCCACTAGCATTCCTGTGGAAGAATAACAGAAAAGAACATGTATTTAAGCATGTCCAAGTCAAGTGCAATCTTTATTTATTTATTTAGCAAGTTTGTCTGGCCATCCATTTTAAGGAAAGAGTTCTGTGTAATTAACAAGAAATGGAAACAAAAACATACATATAAAATAAGTGAAAAAAAGAATAGTAAAATACAATGGGGAAAATATTACACCTATTAAACCTCTCAATTAATGCAGAACCAACCACACATGCATAAAACCTAGGGAAAGAGTCAGGTTTTTAAGAGCTTCCAATAGACCAACAGGATCAGGGCCATCCAAATTCAGTAGGCTGTTCCACAGTGCAGGATCTATGACAGAGAAGGCATACTTCCTGGGTTCCATAAGATGAAACATATAAAGAAAGGTTGCTGGAATTGGGTATGTCTAGTTTATTGAAAAGAAGAACTAGGGATGGCATAATAGCGGTGTTCCAATATCTCAGGGACTGCCACAAAGAAAAGGGGATCACACTATTCTCCAAAACACCTATTCTCCAAAACACCTGAAGGCAGGACAAGAAGCAATGGATGGAAACTAATCAAGGAGAGAAGCAACCTAGAAGTAAGGAGAAATTTCCTGACAGTTAGAACTATTAATCAGTGAAACAACTTGCTTCCAGAAGCTGTGAATGGTCCAACACTGGAGGTTTTTTAAGAAGAGTTTGGACAAATATTCATCTGAAATGTTATAGGGTTTCCTGCCTGAGGGGGGTTGAACTAGAAGACCTCCAAGGTTTCTTCCAACTCTATTATTCTGTTATATTCCTTCATAGAAAGGACACATAGCTTCTCGTCTTTTTATCAATGAGACGTTGATGCTTAGTTTCTCCCTGCCCTCCTAAGCACTGTCCTTCATATGCTCAGCTAATAAAATCAAGTAGTTGATCTTTCACCATGCACAGGCATCCTAAGTTAGAACATGAATTCTAATGTCATGTAATATGTGATCAAGATATAGCACAACACTATTTAGCACATTTTATTTAAGATATATTTGTCAGGGCACATCTCAGCTCAGCTCAATCAGCTTTGCAAAGATTTTGCCATCTTTGAATATATCCTTTGCATGTTCAAATATTTTTAGAAAGTTATTTTTGTCCATTTTGTTTTAATGCATTGAAAGCATGCCAACAACAAACTTTCAAAAGATTCACATCTTCCCCCATATTAAACAGTCATTGCAAGAAATATATAGTTGCCTAGGCCTATTTGAAACCTAATTAATTACATCTTTGGTATCATTTTCTACTTTAAAAATATCCCTAAGCTTACAGTTTAATAACAATAACAATGTTATATTCACACATGATTGAATGATGAGTGTCAATAAAACAGAATATTAAATAAGACAACTCAAAAATGTACAATGATTATTCTCAGTCATGGACAATCATTGCTCTCTCAATCTAAAAAGCTATGGTTAACTTCAGTGACATTATATGTAGTTAAATTTGATCTAATTAAGAAGGAAGTTTTTTTCCTCCAGTAAAAAAAATGGTACAGGGTTGTATCCAGTACTAGCATGAAATAGCACAAAGCTACTTCAAAAAACAAGAAGTATATCTGTGCAGGTCAACAATATATAAATATAGTTGATGGAACATAAATTCTAGAAGAGAAGGACAAAGTTAGAATCAATGAGGTAGCTTTATTCCAAGTTAATTTCAATTCACATCTGATCAAACTATGACAAACAAATAGTGAGAGTTCTCATATTACTAATCAAGCAAGAGAGAGTGTAATACACAAAAATAACACAAAAATCATGAATTTTACATATTCCAAACCTTTGCCTTGCTACCAGTTGTTAATTGAGCTTTATTGTGCTGTTAAAATAGAATTCAGAATTTTAACACCTTTTTGTCATAAGAAATGTCAGTGACTACATAGCCTATTTGGATAGGGCTTAAGGCACTGACCAAGAAATCAGGAGACTGTGAGTTCTAGTCTTGTCTTAGGCAAGAAAAACTGACTGGATAACTTTGGATCAGTCTCTTGCTCTTGACCCAATTCACATTCAGTGAATTGTGCTCTTCTGGGGAAAATAAGAGGAAGAAGAGTATTGCTATGTTAACAACTTTGAGTTGTATATGAAAAAAGGATGAGATAAAAAATTTTTAAACACCCGATCACCAATAGTAACATACTTGTGTTGTGAAAATAAATCCTTCACTGCAAAAAGGAAAAAGATAAATCATTCTTCTGTGTAGTTTCATATTATATATGTCTGTCAAATACATCTACTTCTATTTAAGTGTGCATAGGATTGCAGCTTTCATTTCTTTCACTTGGTCCTAATAGTATGATGTGGTTTATTTAAAAGCAGGCATGATATAAGCTTCAAACCTGAGTCTCACCAAACATAGGAATACATGAATAGGACTGGACTGCTAAAATCAGGTTAAATACATAGATTATATTCCATGGTATTAAAAGACATAGAACATACAAAAATAATCTGTAACTGACACTATAATAACCAGCTGGTAGTCAGTTGATGTAGCCTAGAGATTTTATAAACTACAATAGTGTTGCTCATGCCTTTAAGATAATATTCCATCTATAACTGATGGGAAAATTTAGGTCTCACACTAATAATAATTATGTGTAGAAATTAAAATACGTCAAAAGGACAAATCTGAGATACCTGGTTTATATCCTAATCTCTACATATTCTTGATGCATTTTGTATTGGAGAGTATGTAAAATGATATACATTTTCCTGGAGAGTTTCAAAAACACATGGGGATAGTTTCTATCTTTCTGGCCTTAGATCACTGATATGTCATAGGTTAGATTAGGGGAATAATGAGATCAATATTAATGGGATGAGTATTATGTTCTAAAACTGCTGAACTGCACAATATTCCCATGATTTTGGAAACCAGAGCCATTTAAAACCTTAGCAATGTGGAAGGAACAATTCAATTAATGTAACACTTACTATACCAAAAGCTGAGCTGTTTTGTGATGTGCTAACCAAATCACCCCATACAATAGAATAATGCCTGCTAGTGTCTCTGTGTGAAGGCTCTAATAACAAGTGAGACGACACTCCTTTCAGTGAGTCTATTGGCCATATCAAGTTAAATGTTAATTGCAGGCTACAAAGAGGTTACTTATCCCTTTGTAATCAAATCTCTCTTTCATTAACTACCTGTGCAACCATATACCTGCTACTCAACATTTGACTGAGCCTTTTGTGTACAGAAACACAGGTTAGCAAATGGGCAATAGCTGAGATGCCTTAAAAGCTATGCTACGGTCAGGTCATTGGAGGATGGCAAGCCACAAAAAACTCATTTTAAGCTTTGAATACATCCAACTGAAAATGCCACAGAAGGGTAAAAGGCCAGGATATAAGAAAAATGTAAAGCATTTTAGCTTTTTGGAAAAGAAACTCTTGGAGCCAGAGAACCCAGACAAATGAAATAGACTCTCTTTCTCATAATTACTTTCTCATTACTTACTGACCTCCAGGGCAACCTTGGTCAATCCACTTTCTCCTCCTAACCAAAGTATTCCAGGTGTGATCATTCAAATGAGCCACCTATTTTCCTCCTTTGAAGACATAACTATGTGAATGTATCAAATCAGTAATTCATGAAGCTGTCATTCCACCTGAATTGTATTTTCTCCATTATTTTTCTCCACCTTATCTAGAATTGATTTTATTTGATTATGTGCGATCAAGTTGCCATTAACGCAATCACACTGATAGATCTTCTTCAGGATGATCTGTCTCCAACCGCGTTCCTTTGATCTTGCAGTGGTGCACCTATTACTGCTTTAATTGAGTCCATCACCCTTGTTGCTGGTCACTTCTTTCTTTTTCCCACATAAGAGTCTTCTGGAGACACCAAGTCTTCAAATAGTGTGTCCAAAATGTGATAACTTCAGTCTGGTCATTTGGGTCTTTAGATTCATTTGTTTTAGGCTCCATTTGTTTTTTGTTGCTTTTGGCTATTATCAGTCTTCAAGATAAATCAGGTCAGGAAGTACAGAATTTTACTTCACTGATACAGGTTATAACAGAACTTTCTGTTTCCCTCCTTTTCATTTCAAGAGCATCAAAGTGGGCTCATCTTAATTTTGTTCTTGCTGCCCTCCTGTCTTTGCATGCTAAGCTGATCTTATGGGCGGCCAAGTCCTTTTTTCAACACTGTCTCCACACTTCTCCACAACTGCTTGTGGAATTTTTAGCAGTCTGTTTCAACACCAACATTTAAAATTGTTAATACTATCTTTTACCCTATTTCTTCAAAATCCATCTTTTGCTTCAGAGAGTGTCATGGGAAAACTGTTGCCTGAACATTTCTGATCTTGTCTTGATAAAAACATGTCACAGCAACTGTATACCTTTTCTAAGGTCTTCATTGCTACTCTACCACATATAAGTCTGCAGATATTTCTTGACTGCTGCTTCCTTGATTGATCGTTGGTCCTAAAAGCCAAAAGCTATTCACACCTTCATTGTCAATTCTAAAGCTGGTTGCTATACTTGTGATATTAGCTTGGTCTTCTTTACATTTAATCATTGTCCCATTTTTTTCATTCTGCTCATTCACTTTTATTAGTAAAGCTTCTAGGTGATTTGCATGTTCAGCTATCAGGCTAACTCTGTCAACAGCGTAGTGCAGGTTATTACTGTTTCTTCCTCCAGTTTTAAAACTCTCATTTTCTTTCTATCCAACTTTCCTTTATATATATTCAACATATAGGCTGAATAAATAAGCCGAAGCTATAAAGTCTTCTTTCACTCCTTTACCAATGTAAAGCCAGGCTGTTTTGTTATGCTCCATCTTTACTACGGCTTTTTGGATTTGATTTCACATCTTTTAGGATTCTTTTCTTGTAAGGACATTCCACAGTTTGACACAGTTGACCCAAAGCCTTTCCATAATCAGTAAATCACATATTGATATTTTTTGTGTTCTTCAGCTTTCTCAATTATCCAATTTGTATTTGCTATATATATATTTACTTGGCTTATTTGTTTTTGTAGATTTTCATGGGTACAGGTATGCAGATCTGTATGTGTTCAGATCTTTTCCCGTGTAAGAGAGAGAGTCTCTTGGCAACGTTTTGGCGAGATTTCACTCACCATCCTTAGGCCGGTGCCTTTGACACTGGCACAAAGCCAATGGCCTGAGGATGGCGATTGAGACCTCACCGACACATCGCCAAGAGACTCTCTCTCCTACACGGGAAAAGACTCGAACACACCCAGACCTACTTACTTAGCCTAGCTTCAACAATTGATAGCTTTTTTCACATAGATCTGTGTCTGATGATTCTTACCATTATTTTCCTAATCTGTGATATTAAAGATATTAATATAATCCATATGGTAAAGGATGGACAGAGAGTAACTTATTCAAAGAAGATCAAAGATGGAAGGAATATATTGAAATTATGTATGAAGTAGAGATATTAACAACCAAGATATCTTAGATGACATTCTCTATTAACAAAGAACTCATAGTATTGGAAGATGAAATCAGATAAGCACTCCAATTATAACCAAGCTGGAAAACTATCTATGGAAAATCTACAGAAATATAACAATCAACAGAAGAAAAAACTTTACAAGGTTCTAAACTAATGTATAGGCCAATGAGACAAGGACTAACAGGTCAGAAGACCAAAGGCTGCATGCCAATACGGAAGAAAATAGACAGCAGAGCGTATAAACTATATATGTACATGACATGATGAATGTACTTTATGATTATGAATGTATTTTATGATTATAATCAAAATTTATCAGTTGTAGTTCGCATGTACATTGAGAGCATGTACATCAGAGACAAATTCCTAGTATGTCCAGACAAACGTACCCAATAAATTTTAATTCTAATTCTAATTCTAATTCTAAATTCTATTGTACAGGGTAATCAGACAACTTCTAGATTTTTTCCCCATGCCCATGTTCTTCAATATCTTTACAGATGACATTGTAGTACTGTTTTTTGTTTCTTTGAATGGCTCTCTCAACTTTTGTAAAACGTTTCCACATACTCTGATAGGAATAGTATGCAAAGATAATTAAATCCATTTGCCAGCTTCTAATACTGTGTTTCCCCAAAAATAAGACACTGTCTTATATTAATTTTTGCACCCAAAGATGCGCTAGGTCTTATTTTCAGGGGATGTCTTATTTTTCCACCGAGGCTACCCAGAACCGGAAGTTCAAGGCCTTATTATCAGGGAGGTCTTATTTTCAAGGGATGCCTTATATTTCAGTGAGAGGCAAAACTGTAAGTAGGTCTTATTTTCGAAGGATGTCTTGCTTTCAGGGAAACAGGGTACCAGTTTCAAACAAAACATCTCATTGCACAATTTAATTCTCCTCTTAATATTGTCTATGTATAGAAACTGAAAAAACCAGGAAGTTTTCAGTTGTCTTCAGATGTCTCTTAAGCAATGAAAAACCAGATATTATTATATAGTATAATAGTTAAAATGTTGTTAGTGTAGGAACATAAAGATCTATATTCTAGTCTCCCCTTAGTCAAAGAAGCTGCCTGAGACATTGGAGTAATATTCCTCTCTCTCAGCCCAACCTACTGTCTCAGGATTGTTATGAGGGAGAAAAGGTTGGAAGACTGCATATACCCATTCTGAGCTGCTGAATAAAAGGTGGGATATAAATTTGTTAGAATATTTAATTTAGCAGCTAGAACAGTAAAGTGTATAATGAGCCAGAACACACAGTTGTAGTTGATTGGTTGGAGAGTGTTGGCTCCTGCATGAGGCAATCTACACTATGATTGATTGCTCTGGGTTTAAAGGGAGGTTTCACCTTTTTCTTCTGTGCACTCTTTTATGCTGTTGTGATTTACCTCATGATGTTTCTGTGTAGCTGACTATCTTGTCTGCTGTAAATGTAAATGTTAAATATATTTATTTATATAAAACTACAAGTTTGTGTCACTTCATTTGGACAGTTGCTATGCAATTCTCTGATAGGTTATGGGCCCACAGCATAAAAACACATACAGCACACACACACACACACAGATCTAGATGTACTGTACTAATTGTTTCTTGTTTCCCCCAAAAAACTTTTGAATATGTGTGTGAGTGTGTGTGTTCCATAATATAATGTTATAAAAATCCCACCCCTTCTTACTATTTCTTGATGATTCAACTTTGATCTCTTCCTTCTCTGTCCCCAATGGACATCAGCGTTAAAGATTTGTTTTGAGTTGATCACAGAGCTATTATACTTGGAAAGTGCAAAAATGGGAAAATATTCGACACGGATTCATGTTAGTCTAGGAGTCATGATGTGGCAATCGTGATATCTACATATCCAGGAACCAATACCTGTTGTGCTATGAATTATTTATATTAAATATGTAGCTGTTGAGATTTAGGTGAGAAAGCTTTGAAATTAAAACAAAATAGATTCACCATTTCAAGACCTCTATCCATTTGAATCATTTCCTTCTTACATCAAGAATTAAGTTTTAGACCCATTTTCAAATTGACTGTTAAAATGTTCTGAAAATTATATACCATGATGAATGTTTTCTAGATTTGGACTAAAAATGCCTCAGCCTATTTTATGTTATGTTTTACTCATGCATGATATCCTTTAAACTACTAGTACGTGATATCCTTTAAACTGTTTGGTTTTTCCCAGACCATCCTTTCCTGAATATGTGACTCAGACTGAAAGCTAAGCATTGTAAAACCAGACTGCCTTCCTAGATTTTCTCACTGTCTTTCACATTTTGAATCATTTTGCAATATGGATGTACGTACAATACATCTAACTGTACTTGAGATTGAAGCCTTTTAAAAGATCACTAGCCTCAACGTCTGTGAAGGTACTCGCAAGCTGACAAGTGCTTTTTGTGGCTGTAATTAACTTGATGAAGTAATTATAGTCATTTGACTGCTTTAAAGAGCAGATACATAGGCAAATCAAATATTACTTATCCACCCCCTTTTTGGAATAAAGGATATAAAAACATATGTCTTTAAAATGCAGAACTGGAACCTGATTACAGGCACTCTAATACATCAGTCATACTATCCACAAATTGTGAATCCACAAATTGTGAATCCACAAATCTTGGATTTCTTTTTCTAATGAGTTGCTGGTAAACAAAACCAGTGTCTTAGATCCTACCTTTTCTTTCCAAAATAGAGCAAAACTAAGCTTTTTAAGCTGCCTGTATTCTCTACCACTTATGGCCCAAAGAGGACTGATGAACACATGCCTGAAAAAAATTGAACAATAAAAATATGGCAATTGGTAATGACATCCAAGTATAACATAAGATTTCTATTAATAGACATATCAAAGTTTTCATATTTAAATTAATAGGAACAGGAAAAGAAAGTAACAGGGTGATTAAACTCTCTTCACCTAAAATTGAAAGAGCATCAAGGTGAGTATTCAGTGAATTCCCCTTGAGAAAACATTCTCTAAATGAATCTTTCATTAAGGATACCCCTTTCTGTCATATAGATAGTCTTCAAAATGAAAGGGAATTTGGACAGTAGTGTCTGCTTATGATCCAAGAAAATCCACAGCCCTAATTTTGAATCACAAGATCAGAATACAGAAAAACCGAGTTGAAAGGGACCTTGGAGGTCTTCTACTCCACCCTCTCTGCTCAAGCAGGAGATCCTATACCCTTCTGGATAAATGGCTGTCCAATCTCTTCTTAAAACCCTCTAGCAATGGAGCACCATAACCTCTGAAGACAAGCAGATCAACTGATTAATTGATCTCACTGTCAGAAAATTTCTCCTTACAGAAATTTCTCCTTAGTTCTAGATTGAATCTTTCCTTTAAAAATTTTCATTCGCTACTTCTTATCCCACCTTCAGGTGCTTTGGAGGATATATTGACCGCCTTTTCTCTGTGACAGTCACTTAGATATTGAAAAACTGTTATTATGTCACCTTTAATCCTTCTCTTTGTTAGACTAGGCATACTTAGTTCCTGCAACTATTCATTATATATTTTAGCCTTCCGCCCCCTAATCTTCTTCGTTGTTCTTCTACCACCCCCATATACCACTATCACACTAGCAAAACTCAGTAGCAGTGTTTTTCTACTATATATAAACAAAACCATTTTAAAACAATTCTGTGAAATATGTGACCAGCATAACACATCAATTTAAAGTTTAAAAAGGCCATCCCACCTTCTCTTGCAAACAAACAAAAAATAGGCCCTTCCTTTATCTAACAACATCACTGCATCATTTCTGCATACCCTTAATTCTTAGAGACAATAAGTGACCAGTACAATTTAAAGACAAGGTGAAATACATTTTTAATTAATTACATGCCAACAAATCAGTGTTAGCCCTTAGCTAGATAGACCTTCTGGAAAATGAACTGTCCTTCAAGACTTCTTGAAAGACAGATCATCTGTCCTTCAGCCATCATTTCAATAATTTAGCCCATGTATGTCAAACTCAAGGCCCATGGGCCACATCGGGTCCACAGCTTGTTTCAGTCTGGCCTATGGGACTGCCCTGGAGATGGTGAGGTGCCGACCCCTGCTGCCTCAGCTTCAGCCCACCCCACCTGGGACAGACACTCCCAGAACATTTCACTCTCAGCACGAAAAGCTTTTCCAAGCATTTCCAAGCATTTGCAAACATGATTTCACTTTGATTGGCCAGGTGCTTGGAAAACCTTTTGCGCACTTAGTGAAATTTTCTGAGAGCCATGTTCTCATACAACTTCAGGCACCACCCACTTTTGCAGAGCTCCCCACTTCCTGTGGGGATCAAGACTGTGGCGAGCTCTGCTCCTCTTCTCTCCCAGGCCGAATCAGGCCTCCATCTTCAAAAGGCTGCTGGTGCCCCCACTGAGGAAGAGAGTGGCAGTGGTATCCGGGAGGGTCGACAGGGGGAGCAGGCTGTCCTAGAATCTGCCAAGAGGAGAAGTGCATGGGCAGGCAGACTGCTGTGGGGGCTTAAACCGAGGCAGGAGCTTCAGGTGGCAGCTTCGCTCAGCGGTACCTCACAGGACACAGGCAGGCCAGTCTGGACGGCGCTTGTGGACCTGAAGGGCAGGTGAAGTTCTTGGGAGGAGTGGATCAGTCCCTGCTGGGCTCCAACATTGAGCTCTAGGGAGTCTCATGGCTTACTCTTCCTCTCAGGTTGCGATGCGCCTGACTGGGGAGAAATGTGGCTGACTCTGTGCTTGACTGCCCACATTTTGGGGAGGGGAAGAGCAGTGGCAGGGTTAAGTTGCAACTCTTGGAAGAGGGCAGGAGGGCAGAAGGCAAGCGCATCTTCTCTTGGCCCTGGGGGAGAAAAATGTTAAATCCTTCCCTTTTTTGCCTGTTGTTTGGAGAGCTTTCAATGCAGCTACAGAGTTGAACTCCTCTCAGCCTTTCCTTCCCACAAACTCAAAGGACACCCTGGCTTTCCTAATCCCACATAAGTCACTTCCTTAATTTTTTTCTGACCCAGCACTCCGAGGGCGGTGTTCTTTCTGCCTGGCAGTTGCTTTCTGAAAATTCCATAGAAAGGCTGCCAAAGTGCACTGACCCCACAAGACTCCTTTCTCCCTCTGTCCTTGTCAAGTTGGAAGTTGTAGGAGTGGGATTTGTTGGAGAAGGCTCAGCCCTTCTTCACTCCCCTCAATTATAGACAGCAACATCTGCAGAAGATGAGGTTTCATCTCCCTTGCAACAAGCATAAAAGATGAGCCTGCTCCAGATTCAGGTGACCCGGAATCTCTCTAATGTTAGTGTTGAGGTGGAGATGCTCCACCCCACCCAGATCTTCACAGCACCTGTTGAGCTCATGAATAACGTTGCCTGGTTGACCAGGGTTCCTTGCTGCTCCTTAATACCAACAGTAGATTAAACCATTGGGTGAGATCATTTGGTAGAAGATGGTGCAGTACAGGATCCCGTGACCCCGGTTTTATAGTACAGGTAGTCCACAATGTACGACCACAACTGAGGCCAAAATTTATGTTGCTAAGTGAGAAATTTGTTAAGTGAATTTTGCCCCATTATGTGACTTTTCTTGCCACATTTGTGAAGTGAATCACTGTAGATATTAAATTAGTAATATGGTTGTTAAGTGAATCTGGCTTACTCATTGACTTGTCAGAAGTTTGCAAAAGGGGATCACGTGACCCCTGGGACACTGCAGCCATCATAAATATGAGTCAGTTGCCAAGCACCTCAGTTTTGATCACATGACCATAGAATTTGCTGCAACGGTCATAAGTGAAAAATAGTCATGTCACTTTTTTCAGTGCCATTTTAACTTTGGTCACTAAATGAACCATTGTAAATTGAGGACTATCTGTGTACATAGTCTTACATGCAACTGGCCCTTTGAGGGCAGACGTAATGCTGATGCGGGCCTCAATGAAATTGAGTTTGACACCCCTGATTTAGTGCATCCATCTCTTTGCTGGTTGCCCTTTTCTTCCAGCACTTTCCCAGTTTTATGAACTTCTCAAGAAATGTTTCTGAGAGGATTTTTCTCAAGAGAGGTTTCTGTGAGAAAATGTATGCATTTCTTACATTTCTAAGGTCAACTGCTTGACAAGCAACTTTGGGATACTTACAAGAGGATTAAAATGAATTATTTTAATTTATTAAGTGATTAAGGACAAGAATTGCCTGCAGTCTTTGTTCTACTCTTGGAGGAAAAATCTAGCTTTCCACTTTCATCAATATGAAGAAATATATTATTATCATCAGTTGCGGTCCCAACATATCAATCTTGCAAGACCTATGTCTTGCATCTAAATAGCCCGTGTGCAATGATTAAACCATCAGCCATTATTTTAACTCTAAACCTACCTGAATATATCTGTGGAAAGGCTGCATATGATTAACAAATTAACAGGATGGTATTAGGTGACTTCACTCTTCCATAGCTTGTTTTTTAATGTGTACATTACAAACACATTTGAAATAATCGCCAAGCCTAGCATTCTTTTCATGTCTTTAGTTACCTGGATGGAATATGACTTATATTCTAACTAGCTGACCCGGCCACGCATTGCCGTGGCTCAGTTTGTGGCTTTTTGAAGTGCCTGGGGCGGAGATGCACTCCCC
>JANHFO010005369.1:188339-199559 GCA_032468095.1 Pareas carinatus
CCTGTTTCCAAAGTCTGGGCCAAGCAATGTATCCATGTCAGCAGTTGCCCTACTAATTCTACCTAGATTCAATAGACTCTGATCCAGATCAGCCTCCTCTAAGCACTCAGGGAGCCATAATAGTGCTTGATTATGCCAAGAGCTTGCTAGACTTGACAGAGCTCCTTAGATTAATCTGCTGCAGGAAGTGGATCTGATTAGGGCCAACTGTTCTCAGATAGCTGAAAGATTGCTGTATCTTGGGAACAGCTTGACCTTAGTTAAGATGGATGCAATAATGTTGCATCTTTCCATGCATAAAGTTCAGTTAGTCAATCTGGGTTGACTAATGATTTCTCCTCTATGTCTTTTGATGTCCTCCTTCTGATGGTTCTGCTTAGAAAGTATAGATAACTTGGACTGAATTTTAGATCAGTGCATTGCTTTGGGTTCAAAGGCAGAAAAAATGCTTTGAAACATGCTGGGATGGGCATGTTGCTAAAAGCTTTTTCAGATCAAGACAAACGAGGAAAGGGAGCATTCTCTATTTTTTAAGTTGAGCAACACGGCCTCCCATCTTGTTCATTGATCAGAAGCTCTACTTTGGTGTACAGCCACATTAATATTGTGAAAATATTTGCCTAATTACTGATACTAGGACTTCTGTATCCAAGCTGCAAAAATCTAGATGACCGTTAGGTGACAATAAACTATATTCTGAATTTCTCTGCTGCCATTTAATGACAATCTGGATTTTTACAGTTTACATCTGATTGCTCTACTGAAACACTGTTTGATGGAATTTGGTATTAGTCTGGCAGCCCTTTTCAGAATAACTGCCATTGAAAGTTCTGTTTTTCTGTCACCTTAGGCAAATCCAGTTCTCCTCCTAGAATGTCTACCCTTTTAGAAAATCTAATTGGGAAAATCAACTCCTGACCACTTCCTCCAATATAAATGATTTCAATGGCATCTTTATTCTAATGGTGGTGGTGTGTCAGTCAGGAATACCTCTAATTCTCATATCTCAGTTCTACCAGCTGAGCTTGTGGCCTTGAAGTTTCACAAATCCAGCCCCAGCAACCAAATTGAATCATGTGACTCCCCTAGCTGAAGCTCTTGATTAAATGAAGTTGGGCGTGAATCTGTCATGGTCAACTGAAGCAACAAATAATGAAATGCAAGAACCTAAAATCCCATTGGCACCTGCTGCTTCTGAACTATTAGAGAGGGCCCTCAGCATGACAGCGCAAACCCATGCTGGCAAGCTAATCATGCTAAGAGAGTCGACCTCAACTCAGCTCCACTCTTCAACTCAATTGAGAGATTGGCAACAATATTGAAATTTCATTTTTTAAAATTTTTTTGCTTGAGAGCCAACTGTGAATTGTTCTATCACATCATTTTTTTCTCTTTTCACAGTTTTTTCCCCTTCCTCTGGATATTTTCCTCTCCTTTAAATGTCAATATCGTGAATGTCTACAGAACTGCAGCAGATTCAGCCACACATCTGAGAGAAGGTGGAAGTGTGTGTGTGAGAGAGAGAGGGGGGTGTGTGCTTCAAATATTGAACAGCTATTGATACAGCTTAACTATAGGTTAGAGCAACCTAAATTGAAAGGAGACCTCGGATATTAAGGGAGGCTCCCCAGCATGAGCCTCTGCCAAGCAGGCCTGCAAACAGCAGCCATAATGTGTGGAGAGCACAGGCCTTCTTCTAAAAATAGCAGTGGCGTTTCCTTTTGCATATGCATTTCTCTGCAGGATAGAGTGCACCTTGAATAAAGCAGAAAAGAAAGCAAGACCCTCAAATGTAAATACAGTACAGTCTTACATAAACCCAACGGCAGCTGTAATTATTATCTCACATGCCGAGAAGGAAATAACTTGCTTCTATCAAGAACAGAGGAAGAAGGAGGAGGGGGAGAAAGCTCCAAAACTTTCCAAACTTATTCTTCCTGACAGTATGTCATTTGCAAACCTAGGGTATTCTGGCAATGATATGGTTTCATTAATTCTATATAGTTGTTGATTCAGAATTCTAATTCTATGGTCCTCCAGGTGCTTTGTAGCCTTCTCTTCCCTCCAATCTTTGTGATAGTCAAACAACTAAACTTATGTCATTGAAAGAGCCCTGAAGTTTCTTTCTGCCTTGTTCTATTGTGACATTAGAGCAGCTCTTTCTTCTTTTCACCAGTTTCTTTTCCATTCTTTGATGAATTCCAGCTTCTGAAAAACTGACTTTCTTTGTCTCATTACCTGAGAGAGAAAATGGCTATAGAACTTCATCCCTGTGGAATAAAACTCCACAGACAATCCTTAACTTGCATCATATTGTTGAAGATTTATACTATAATTTGCATCTTCTCTTTGTTTTTCTTTGGTTTTTCTTCTTACTTGCAGACTTTTTAATTTGAACACGTGGACCAAGATGATGGACTAGGTTGCCTGAAGGTTTACTCTGGGTAGCTCAGAGCAAAAGAATATATACAAAAATCAAAATCATATAAGAAAATAGTAGCAAGCACCCAGAAGCAAATCAAAAGGACCTTTCACCCTGTTCCTCAACTTAAAAGGGCCCAAGCACTCACTAAACAAATGCCTTGGATAAAAGTTTAGTTTTTAAGTCTTGCTTATGTTGCATGGGGCTGTTCATAGCTCTGTGAAGATGCTTTTCTAGAGGACAAGTACAGCAACATAAAAGGCTCATGTCCTGAGTCCTCTTAAATAACACTACTGACTCTGTTGCATCACATGGGACAAGCAAACACTGCATAAGTCATATGGCCCCTTAGATAACTGTAACCTATGCCATGAGGAATTTTAAAGGGACCTACAAAAACCCTAAACATCACCTTGAATTATACCCAGATGCTTACTGGTAACGAGTGTAACTCATGAATTAGAAATGTTTTATGGCTATAACAAGGCCTGCCCATCACTGCTCATGCTGCTTCATTCCAGACCAGTTCCATCCAATGTTCCTCAAGAACAGCTCTGTATACATTATACTGCAACAGTCTACCCATGAAGTGGCCATGGTGTGGGTGACTGTATATAGGGCCTCCCCATCCAGGAATTGGTGAAACTAACCATCAAACTGAGCCTACATAAAAGCCTTTGGGGTCATAAAGGCCTACCTGTTCCTCAAGTAGGAACTGAGAATCCCGGAAGACCAATCGGTTAAACAGTAGTCTAAATGGAATAGTCAAACCCCATTCAGGACCAGAGGCCAAAGATC
The DNA here is from genome assembly GCA_032468095.1 of Pareas carinatus. NCBI lineage: Eukaryota > Metazoa > Chordata > Lepidosauria > Squamata > Pareidae > Pareas > Pareas carinatus. The sequence continues at coordinate 191,560 of JANHFO010005369.1, forward strand.
TTCAGAACTAGTTGGTCCAAGGACCCACAGCCATTTGGTCTTATGAGGGTTCAGCTGGAGCTTGTTCTTCCCCATTCAGACTCCACAAGCCTTCAAGCAAAACCCAGGACAAAACCTTGACAGCATAATTTGTCTTGCCAGAAGTCAAATGCATAAATGAATATCATCAGTAAATATTAAACAAGATGGATGAGCCTCACAAATTATGGGTTTCAAACTTGATCTGTCACATCGACCAATGTCAATAGGAACTACATGTATAGAGTACAGAGAATACAATAGCATCTTGCCTCCCATAACTATTCCCCACAGATGATATTATGATCAGCTGTTGTGAATCTAAGGCCAATCAGGACAATTATGCCATCCCCATTCCTGCTCTTCTATACATCACTGGTAAGCACATCCAACACTGTTTCAGTGCTATGACCTAGACAAACTCCTGACTAAATAGAATCCAGATAGCCAAGATTCCTCTACGTTTTTCTGTAGCTGCAACCTAACCATGAGTTGAATTAAATTCTTAACATTTCCCACAAAGGGAGAGGTTGGAGACTGGATGAAAATCAAGAGAAAGAGATGTGCCACGATTTACCTTATTTCGATCATTCAGAGTAGTTTCATGCAGCAAAAAAAGGAAAAAGGCGTGTTAGATGGGATTAAAATAAAAGGCCATTTCACAGAAGGATTTTAGGAGACTAATGCTTATTTTAAAAATTAAAGCTCATTATTCAGAAATTACATTTATATAGAAAGTCTAAATTCCTGATCTAACTATATTCTAAGTCCAGTAGTTTGCTGGACCCCTTTGCTTTACTCTGCAATGAGGGTAGAGAAAAACAATTCTGGAATAAACAAGAACTTGAAGTGATGACTGCCCTGAGAATATCAGTCTAACCTGTTTGAAGCTTGCAAAGTAGTTTCAAAGTGGAAATATAAAGAAGTCATAGAGGGAATTTCATACACAGTGACTACATCCATTGCCCCTAATTGCCAGTAGGTTGAGACAGCGCCACAAAGCAATGCATACAAAAGTGGCAATTTCTATCCCTCTTTTCATAGGGCTGTACATCAATTCATGACCCTCTTCACTTCATTTAGGTCCTCAGTAATGGCTTAGTGAGAAGAGCTGTTACTGTTTCTTCTGCCAGCCAGAATTTCAGCTCAACGGAAGCTTTATCTCTTATGTAGTAGCATTTAATATCAACATGCTTTGTGCACTGACTGGGAAAGCAAAAATACAGCAGTTATTATCTCCATGCATTGTAGCTGCCTTTGATTCACCAAGCCCCAAATCCAATAGCCTTTTCTATAACCAGGTCTGCTCTCTACAAGCTTGAGTTGCAGAATCACATTTGCTGTAGTGAAGGAGAGGGCTAAAATTTTCTGGGTTTTACTAGTCTGATAACTGCTCCAATGTATTAAAATAAATTTCCATAATTTGATCTTCTCTGAGGTTGGCCCAAGTTGTCTGTCTATTACCATTAGTGTAGTAATCTAAGCTTTTTATTTCCAGGCTATCATTTCACATCTACAGTTCCTTTCTATCGGTTTCATTGTAGTATTGAGGTTGGATTGACTTTTCGGCATAGCCTTCCTACTGCTGCTACTGTGCCTGATCTTTTTACAGTTGATATGTACAAGAGTATTCCAATTGCTTTTCTGTACTGAGTGTTGTCTTGTAGTGGCTTACTAGTGTCGTTATCTGTAAAGAAATTAGTTTCAGTCAGAGTATCCATGTCATTAACTCTGTCAGTCTGAGGTACTATATCAGAGCTATTATCTTCAGCTCTTCCTTAAGGAAGACACTTTCATAGCCTTCTCTTTCAGTTTGCATTCTAAAGTCATAGGAAATGTCTTCAAGCTGCTTCACCTCTGTTTCGTTGCTTAGGTACTTTAAATTTCTTTCTTATCCTTTTCAACATTAGAATGCAAAATCAAATAATCAGCCTATTTCAAATACAAGTTGGTGTCATTTTTTTAGCTTGTGTAAATCTCTCTCTAGGAAGTCTTTGGTTAACCATTTCACTTTCAGATCATAAAAGAACTTTGACAACTTGCATATGAACCCTGCTTTTCCACACTTTTCAGTCCCAGATGACTGTTATATGTTTATGTCTTCTTTAATGTCCTTCTATGGGAAAGTTGTCTACACTAACAGATGTTGAACATGCATTTTTTTGCTGCAGGATCACTTTCTGTAATTTTTGGTGGAAACATACTTCCCCACTGCTATGAATATTCTTTTCCTGAATCATCTCCATATTTTTGAGGGGTATCTATGGCAACTACCTTGAATCTGAAGGTTTGGAAATCTGCTTCTGCTTCTCCTTGTATGGCAAACACCCATTTAATGGTTTTTTCCCATTGTGCAGTCTAGGAACACTGTAAGAGTCCATGTTTATTCTTGTGAAAGGGTTTAGTATCTTATTTTGTAGCTTGCAACCATTTTAAAGCATCTGGCATACCATCAATGTACTGCTGAGTCTTGTTTTGTCTCATATTTTTTTGTTCGGAAGTGATAGTCAATGGAATGATAATCCTTTGTTAGGTCTGCCTCAAATTCTATATGTTCTTCTCACTCAGGATTCCATTAAAGCTCACAATATCTTCTTGCTGTGGCAATAACAACCTCTTGTTCAGATTGATGCACTGTTTCTTCTCCTATTGGGATATCTAAATACATTGCTGACATTTCATTAGCATTCATTTTATGTCTACATTTAAAGTTCCCCACAATTTGTAACCTAACCATTCCTGTGGTAGAATCAAGGATTCTATACATTACCACCTTTCTATACATTGGCTCACAGCCAATATATACAGTATGTCTTCATCACTTGTGCAATGTAGTTTCCCCTTCTTTTCTTTGTGAACATAAATATGCTTAACATTTGTTTTAGTTCCATTCAGCAGTTCAATGACAAGACTTCTTGGCCTTTATTGGGTAACTGTTGGGCAAATAAATTGCAACCATGACTCCTCCTCCACAGTATTTGTCAGACCAGCATCAAGAAACACAGTTCTCGTCAATTTTAGTGGCACTCTATTATTTCTTTCTGCCATGTTGTTCTGAAGTAAATGAAATTGCTTCTCTCATGCTTAATGCCTTGATTCTCTAAGTAACTCCTTTCCAGGATATTTATCATCATCATCAGTACTGAAAATCTAAAGATTTGAGTACGTTTTGGATTGTTATTACAACAATTTCTTTTATGATACATAATTATGATTTACTAAATCCTTCATTAAGAATAAATCCTTTCCTTGGGACTTCCTTTTGCTTTAAGACATCTTGATTGTTACAGGACTGATTCCTTTGAAATTTGTCTTTAAGGATGTTTCCTTGGTGAAGATTTTTCCTTCTCTCTCTCTCTCTCCATTTCTCTCTGTCTTTCCCTCCCTCCATCCCTCCCTCCCAAATCACTTCCAACGGGGAAATCAATCCCTGCCTTTTAATCTGTGAGCATGTAGACTTGATTGTGAAATCCTTTTTTAATTTCCCCCTTAGGTTAAACTGCTACATATATTCTAGGACATTGAGTGGTATGAGTGTGTATCATTATATTCCATTTACTTCCAAGCTAGAGGAATGCACTGGATGGCAGGTTGGCTTGCAAGGTAGCTGCTAGATTACAGAACCTTTTTTCTGTAAAATGGTGTGAGATGCTTAGAGAAACTGGCAATTAACTATCTAAAATGCTTTCTATCTGAAGAATTGTCCAATCTAAATCTATTTAAAGATTAAAAAGAGAAAAGAAACAACTACAAGAATTTGGCACTTAAAATTGCCAACCAACCATTGACATCACATTCAGTAGATTGCATAGATCAGTTAATCATTACCTTCTGCACTATGGTATATTTATACCTACTATATAAATGATCACATGTGTAATTTATGCATGAAGACTCTATCTGGACGTAATTAGCAGATCCTGATATTCTACAAAAGGAAATTTAGCAAGAGTGAATGTGATATCCATCCATCCATCCATCCATCCATCCATCCATCCATCCATCTATCTATTCATCTACTATCATCTGTCTGTCTATGACACTGTGCCTGGAAAGAAGCTGATGGAATTCTGATCAAAGGACAAAGAGAAGTGACAATGAGCAAGATTTGGGAAGTATAGCATGGGAGTAGGTATGCATACCAAGGTGTAGGTAGTCCTTGACTTACAACTATTTGTTTAACAATCACTCAAAGTTACAATGGTAGAGAAAGAAGTGAATTATGACCAGCTACATGGAACAACTGATTGGTTCAGAATAGGGAAAGGAGTACAACAAGGCTGCATACTGTCACCCTGCTTATTCAACTTATATGCAGAGCACAACATGCAAAATGCTGTGCTGGAAGAATCAGAAGTCAGAATTAAGATTGTTGGGAGAAATATCAGCAACCTCAGATATGTAGATGATACCACCCTAATGGCAGAAAGTGAAGAGGAACTAAAGAGTCTCCTGATGAGGGTGAAAGAGGATAGCGCAAAAGTTGGATTGAAGTTCAACATTAAAAAAAAACTAAGATCATGGCATCCTGCATGGCAAATAGAAGGGGAAGAAATAGAAGCAGTGACAGACTTCATTTTCTTGGGCTCCAAAATTACTGCTGATGATGATTGTTGCCAGGAATTTAAAAGATGCTTGCTCCTCAGGAGGAAAGCTATGGCAAACCTAGAGTGCATTTCAAAAAGCAAAGACATCACTTTGTCAACAAAGAGCTGTATAGTAAAAGTCACAGTTTTCTCAGTTGCAATGAGTTGGGCTATAGTGAAGGCTGAATGTTGAAGAATCGATGCTCTTGAGTTGTGGTGCTAGAGAAGAGTCTTGAGAGTCCCTTGGACTGCAAGACTATCAAAACAGTCAGTCGTGGAAGAAATCTATCCTGACTGCTCATTAGAAGGGCAAATGATGAAGCTGAGACTCAGATATTTTGGCCACCTAATGAGAAGAAAGGACTAATTAGAATAGCCTGTGATGCTGGAAATGATGGGAGGGTAAAGGAGAAGGGAATGGCAGATAATCAGATGGCTGGATGGTGTCACCGATGCAACAGACATGAGTTTGGACAGACTGCGGGAGGGTGTGAGGGACAGAGAGACCTGGCAGGCTGTGGTCCATGGCGTGGCAAAGAGTCAGACATGACTAAACGACTGAACAACAATCACAGCAACAACTCACACTTACAACTATTACAGCATCCCTAACAATTGATCATCAAGATTAAGGCACTTGGCAACTGGCAAGTATTTACAATAATATGCAGCATCTGGGGTCATGTGATTGCCATTTGCAACCTTTCCAGCCAGTTTCTAACAAGCAAAGTCAATGAGAAAATCTGGATTTGATTGACTACTATGGCAAACAGGTCATAAAATTGGTGTGATTCACTTAACAGCTGCCTTGCTTAGCAAAGGAAAGTTTGAGACCGATTGTGGTCATAGGTCAAGGACTATCTGTAGCGGTCTTCATCAGGTCATTGAAAAGTGTGCAATGTGAGAAAATACATGGGGTCTGTTGTGAAGAATGAATGTCTGTGAAGTAAAAACCACGGTAGAAAAAAATGGAAAAATGTAGAACTTCCACTTATTCCCTTTTTGCAATATAGAAATGAGAACTGAACGTGTCTGGGGATAAACTTAAAACTATGTTTAATGTATTTAAATTATCATATCATTTTTAAAAAGTATATTAATACATTATAAATAGTAGCATGCCATATCAAGTAACCCTGCAGTGGTTAGAATGTAGTATTGCAGGCTCTGCCTGGAGTTCGAGCTTGACTGGGTCAAGGTTGAGTCAGCCTTCCATCTTTCTGAAGTCAGTAAAATGAGGACCCAGATTGTTGGGGCAATGGACTGACTCTGTAAACCACCTAGAGAGGGTTGTAAAGTCCTATGAAATAGGATACATAAGTCTAAGTGCTAAGTGCTATTGCTATTGCCATATCATGTTATATTATTTATACTATATTAATGTATTACTTTTTAAATAGACAATTCCTGGCATTTAAGATTTGTGTGTGTGGTAAAACAAGAAAGAATCAACAATGAACAGATGCTAAAGGAATGTTGATTGAATACAAAAGGTAACTACCAATAGGAAAGAAATACACTGCAGGTCTGATGATGAGTGAAAGAACTGAGAGGAAGAGCAAAGCCAGGAAAGTAATGGTTGAATACAGCTAATGAAATTCTCAAACAGAGAAAGAAGATCAGGTTAAAACAAATAAATAAAAGATGATATATGAAGGGGTGTATGGATGTGATAAAAGCTAGGATGACTTGCAAAGACAGGAAAATATAGAGCTGTAAAGTAAATGGTGTCGATTAATTGATTATCATTTTAGCTATATTTCCTTTTTTCTTTAATGCATATAATTTCTAAGGGCCACTGTTTTTACTTCCCCTTTTCTGCTATACACAAGAAAGAGAACAGCTTAATGGGAATGGATGGATGGATGACTTTAACCTGAAAAAATGAATAATTCCTTTGATTTCCACAGAGAGACTAGAAGACTAATTTTAAGTTCCACGGGATATTTTTAACATTTTGTTACTCAGGTTCTCTTGATATTTCTTAAAAGGAACTTAGAATGAAATAAGTAAATTGTCATATACAGCTAGAAACAGGGATCCCCAACAGGGATCTTCTTTACAGCATCCCATGTTTCCTGTTTCTTTCTAGATTAACCAAGTCTCAAATCTTCTAGAACATGAATCAGCTCCAGAATATTCAGTATTATATTTACTCAAAAGAACCATCTTCTGTATAATGTGACATTCATCATGCTGGATCCAAGGGTTCTGCTGGAAAAGCAAAGGTCCCTTGCAGTCTATGGGAGCCTCCTGGTCAAGCCAGAGGCTCCAGGGTGTCTGACCCTAATTGATGTCAATCAATAGTCAGCAGATGTTGGGAGCTGTTTCCCCCCTCCCAACTATTCAGACATTTGGGAGACTAGCAAAAGGAACCCATTGATTGGCTGTTGCACCAGCCTAAATGTATTATAAAAGACTCTGTATTTTTACAGCCTCGCGCTGGTTACATTTTGTTACTTTCGTTACAATAAACGCTGTTTGGATTCACTGAGGCTTCTCCCACTTCTTCCTTGCGTTATCGGACCCAAGCCCCTCAGATCTAACACATTACTCAGCTGAATCAGCTCTCTTCCTTGAATTGTAGGAAGACATTCTCTCGCTGTAGGTCTAGAAACATCCCTACTCTCTACCCTTCCCAAAATCAATCTATCTATCTTCCTTCCTTCCTTCCTTCCTTCCATTCTTCCTTACTTCCTTACTTCCTTTTTCTTTCTTTCAAAAGTCTTTTATAATTTATCCTGGGCCTGTAATCAAATATAAGTGTAGCTGTGTACAGCAGAATATGTATGCAGAAAGAAATAAACATAAAAGAGAGAAATTTGACAAAAATGTTTTGGAAAGCAGTGTCTATATTTAAAAATTAAAAGAAAAGTTCTGTATTAAGAAATATAAACATGAGACTTCTGTTGGACTGATGTCCCTAGAATAAAGGAACAAGCCTGTGGTCAAAAATAGGTCCTGAATAATAGATTTGGGCTACTGAAATCTCTCTGGAGAAAAGAGAAATAACAAGTTTACCCACATGTATTCAGGACACTTTGTTTTTTGTTTTTTTGTTTTTTTGTTTTGGTGTGTGTGTGTGTGTGTGTGAGAGAGAGAGAGAGAGAGAGAGAGAGAGAGAATCAGAATCAGAATCAGAATCAGAATTTATTTTCACCATGCGTGTCAGGACACACAAGGAATTTGTCTTAAGTGATAGTGCTCAATACCTACATACATACACAACAAGAATACAATCAAAGTACATTCATAGTCAGTTTGAATATATAAGCATAACCCCAATCATTTGTATATATGCATAATCATGATCATTTGTATATATAGGCATAATCAATTAAGTATATAAGTATAAGATACATTCATAGTCTTAAAGTATGTAACATTCATCATGTC
>JANHFO010005369.1:238285-259334 GCA_032468095.1 Pareas carinatus
TGTCATGTCATTGTTCAAATGACATGACATACATACTTGCATCATTTGGTCAAGAATATAATGTGTTATTCTTATTAATCTTGTGTGTAATATTGCTTGCCTACCTGCAGTTGTCACTAGATGTTGCATATTGTTTCTAACAAAATTCTTTATTTTTGAAACTGTAACCAATTCCCCTAGTGGTCTCCTTTGTCATACAGGTTAGATGTAGTTCTTAAATACTCAGAAGAATGGGGGGCTCTGTCACCAGTGAGAAGAAAGCATTTTTGTTTTTAAGCTAGAAGAGAAGTTAGATTTTGTACTGCATTAGTGGACTGACTAAATAATACTGCATTCTTTCTATTGTCCTATAGAAATGGTTTTTGCCAGCATATGATGATGGTGTCCTTTTAAGCATTACATTGAAAACCAGACTTTTGAAATAGACATCTATAAACAGAGAATTTTTGTTTTGAAGAGCATTCTATCATATACAGTACAAGCGAGGATATCATATATCACTTACTGATCGCTTCATTCAACAAACATTCAAAGTTACAGTGATGCTAAAGAAATAACTTTATGACCAGCCTGCATTTATGACTTTCATAGGATCCCTCAGTCACATGATCACCATTACAGTCAGTATGCATTATCCTGTGTCTGACCTCTTGTTTTTCTTTTTCTTCTTTCTCCTGGCAAACAGATTGGAGAGGAAAGAATTACAAGAGAGTAAGCTGCCACACAATGGGGAATATTCATGAAAAGCAATGCACTGGTATTGGCTGTCATGAATGTGTTACACAAATAGGTTTATTTCCTATTGTGTGCCTGCTTACTCTCTCATAATCCTTTCCTCTCCAATATCTTTGCTCTGTGTGAGTGGAAGAAACAAGCAGTTTCTGTTGGTAATTTCTCCTGTGCCCAACCTGTTTCCCCCCCTCCAGAATGAAGAGATTGAAAGAAAGGAATTACAAGAGAGTAAGCAAGCACACAATTGGTAATACAAAAGGCTATCTGGGTAACACATTCAGAGTTACTGGCACCAGCACATTTCTTTTGATGTGTATTTTTCATTGTGCGCTTCTTATTCTCTTGTAATTCTTTCCTCTGTAATATATGTAAATACAAATATTAATTCACTTCTTGTAAATTATCCAGCATCTGGGTGAGCATTCCAAAGGACAGGATTAAGAGGCAAACAAAAGCAGAAAATGATTAATCTTCTCAATTTCAACCCCAAAAGCACAATTGACCACATGATTTCTGATTTAGTGATGCTTAGCAACAGAATTCTTGGTCCAAATTGTGGTTGCTAAATTAGGACTACCTATAGGTTGCTACAGACAAATTCAGATATGTTACCTAATTGAAGTTATGCTACAGTGTCAATGTATGCTTTAGAAATGCTTTAGATGTCGTAAACCTGAACCACAGTGAAGATGAAGTCATATTAAGACTTTTATCAAATATACAAAAAGCCACAGTAATGACATGTGGTGACATGCTGATGTTTGACGAAAGACTTTATAACAGCTGCCAATCAAAAATCCATTCTTAGAAAAAATATTTGCTCAACCTTAATTGATATTCATACTCTGGTTCAAATAATAGTAGCAGGTTCACATAATTCAAGTGAAACAAAATCTGATCAGGTTTCAGTAATGCTGCATAATTAAACTTAACTCTAAACTTAATAATATCTCTCTCCCCTCCCCTTCTCTTCCATTTTCAAAAATTGCCATTTTGGACCAACAGTGTTCTCAAGCCCTTAGAAGTTGTACAGCCTCAGGTTGAGAAACAGCTTTCTAATTTATAAGCTGACTATCCTTTTTTCTCTCAGAACAAGAATGCTGGTTAACTTCTCCTGCATTATGGTTTTGCCTTTTAAGACTATTTCATAACTCTGCCCCAGCCTACATCTTTGACATTTTATCTCACAACACATCACTTCCATATAATCTATCAAAAAATATCAGCCACAAAGCTCCATCTGTCTCTTTCTCCCACTTACATGCCTTTTCCCCCTTCTTGCACAAAAGATACTCTATTCATTCCTGTCTACTGCAAGAAATTCCTACAGAAAGATTAAAAGGTGATTTCACTGAGCAAATGGCAGATTCGACTTACACATTTTCTAAATGCCTCCATAGCTTTTTCCTGTGTTTGTTCCATTCCTAAATACAGAGAAGAAATCTGGTTGAATTAATAATATGGCAACTCGTATAAAGAAGCTGTTAGAGGGAAAATAAGAATACCTTGCAATATAAAGGAACAACATGACCCACAGCAATATCACAATTATCTTGACCCACAATTTTTCTGCACCATTACTCAGATTTTTAGATTGAAAGAAATATCTTTCTCATACTTGATAGGAAGAAAGAAAGAAAGAAATTGGACTATTGCCAAAGTGAAACAAACTCTAATAGAATATATGCAGCACTGGGTTGGATGATGAAATCCTTGGACTTCAGTGAAAAAAGTCTAGTTGTTTTATGAGTATTTAAAACACTTACTGGTTTTTCCCCTCTTCCTGCTATAAATCATCTACAGGTGAATCCAACTACACTAATAAGCTTAATTCTTTTTATGAATACGTGCAATGTATTGCGTTTAGGAGTTGACCAATGACAAATGACCAATTCACAACTGAGTCTTGTTGGTTTTTCCAAGCATATGCTTGTGGACATTCTTGTTGAGGAAAGAGATGCTTAGTGAAAAACCAGAAAAATTCAAGGTTTTTTAAAAAAGAAATAAACATATTTTTTGTTAGCTTGGAATAACCTATTTCCATACTAAGACCTTTAAAAAAAGCCACAGTTCATTGGAACAGTTATTTCCTTAGCACCAGAAAAGGACAGGAGGATGAAAATCTAGTAGGTACAGATCACTCAAGGCAAGATTATAACAAAAGTATGGAGAGAAAGATTCATAAATTTTACAGAACATATATATTCACTAGCTTTTGATACCTATGCTCCGCTATGGGGATTTCTTGCATGGCTCAGTCTCTGCTTTTTGTTTCTGGGTGTCCTCCTCATGTAGGTATAAATATAAATATACATGCACATGTGTGTATATGTGTGTATGTATAGACAGACAGACAGACAGAAATGTAGATGTAGGTAGGTAGAGATAGATAGATTTATATTAATAGATATTCACATATTCATATACATCTATACATACCATTAATAAAAAAAATTCAAATATGCGTTTGCAAAATGAGACATAATTTCACTTGAAAATTGTTCCAACCTAATTTTATATTATTTGCAAATGCATTACTACCTAAAGTGTAGTGAAAATTTTGAAAAGACGTGTTTATGCATGCACTGGTTATCCATAAAATAAGGCTGCAAAAGCCCTCCAATCAGGAGAAAGGAAACAAACAGTGTCAGATATTTTGTCCAATCACAACCCTCTACCTATTCTGAATTTAAATATGGCAATAAATCTTAAATAACTCACATAAAAACTTCATTTCTTAGTGAGCGCCTAGATGGGAAGACCAAGGTATGTAGTAATTTCATATTCCTAGCTTCAATAGTTTGGGAGACCTGGTGATGTGTCAGTGGATGAGTGAGTGAGTCATTTTTGGCTTTTATAGATGGTACCAAACAAAATTCATCTCCTGTTGAATATATATATATATATATAAGAATATGTCAAATATTTAAATAAACATAATTAATGTTTTCTGGAGCTTATATTGGAAATAAGCAGAACGGCTCTCAATATGATGCCCAAGTTGTACCTTTATTTAAACCCTTCATTAAGAGAGAATCTTAAGGAGAAGTAAATAAGGATGGCTGCTCATACAGTGCATTTAATGACAATTTTTCTGGCCTTCTTGATTTGTCTCAATTAAACAAACTCCTTATTCCTTGTCCTCTTTTGCTCCCCGCATGCATGGAGCTTTTTCTTTTGAGGGTAGGGCTTCTGCTTGCATACCTAAAGACTTCTTGCTTTTGTATTTCATTTCTTGAGACTTTGGGAAAACTGAACTCTATGAAACAGTTGGTTTGAGTCACTAGAATTCTGCACGTCTGTAATCAGGTAATGCTTGTGGTGGAGGCTCTTTTGGTCACTCAATTGAGGGTCTCTAAGCCTTTCTCTCTCAATGCCTTTCACTTTCTGGCAGTCTTGTGGGAGGTTTGGCTTCTTCTTCTACCACTCTTTCCAGAGATAATATCTCTCTTTCCTGCTTTTGTCAAAAGAAGTGGGAAAAACTTCTTGGCTTTCTGGGACTAGCAGAGTGACAGGCAAGTATGGTGGGTTCAGTTCTCTGGTAAAATGAGACTACAGATATCAGAAGTTGATATATGATTGTGACATGTTTTGTCACAAATGTTTTGACATGTAACATGATGAAATGTTTTGTGACATGATGATTGTATTTTATAACATGATGACACAATTTATAGACTTTATGATTATGAATGGATTTTATGATTAGGATCGCGGCTTGTCAATTGCACCTAATGCGTACATGACATGATGAATGTAATCACAGTTTGTCAATTATAGCCTGCATGTAAGTATAGAGCATGTACACTGGAGGCAAATTCCTTGTGTGTTCAGACACACACAATTCTAAATTGCTTACTATCTGGATTAATGTTAAGGGCTTCAGAATTGAAGGGACTGGGATAAATGGAAAGGAAAAATGAACCCCTCAAGCTTTAATCTGTAATGTCCTGGTATGAATGCACACTCAGACGCATATACAATGCAGATGAAACAAAACAGGACTCAGAATCTAAAATAACAGCTGGTATCAATCTATAATATCAATTTTTAAATATATAATCCTAATCCGTATCCATTTCTCTAGTTGGATTTGAAGGACAATGACCAATGATCAGAAGGAAGGTTTCTGCCACAGCACATAGCAATGGTGTAGATATTTGCCTATAATATAATAAAACACAATACAATATACAAATCTCACACAAGTAAGAAAATAGTTTTTTTGATGTACAGTAAAAGGAAGATATAGATATGATTGTGATGGGTTTGTTTTTGAACTGGAAGTATATTTCTTTGAAGCTGTGGTAATGGATACAGAAACACATGATGGTGAAGCCTTTTATGCTTCTTACTATACACAGCAATTTACAGCAGGTATTGACAACAGAGCAATATGGTCCTGTTATAAGGTTTCCTACCTGATTTCCTTCCCAGAAACATTCCTCCCCATTTATTTCCATCTCCTTTCCCTGTTTCTGGGCATCACAAGAAAGACAGTGTGAAAATAAAAGACTGGCATTACTGCAGGGTGCTCAGCTTGGCTTAATCTCCAGCTCTGCTGAAACACTTAATGCTTCTCCGTTGGAGGATAAACCTCTTTCAAGGATTTCAGCTCAGTTTTGCCCCCAAAACCAGGGCTTCTCTATTGGCAACTATCCATACTTCCATAGTCTTAGGTGAAGCCACTGCCTACAATCAGCCAGGTCTCCCCTTCCCTTCTTGGGCCTTGAGTGTAACTCTCATCCCCTCTGGGTCTTCCCTTCCTCCTGGATTGTTCTGCACACTTACTTTCTCTCCCTAAGTTCTCCCCAGCCTTTATCTCTAGCTACTTCATTCACTCTATCTACAGTCTTTTACTCTCCTTTCCTTCTCTCTATTCCTCTCCAATTTTTGGTTAGACTGGCAACATGTCCCACAGCAGCTGAAGAGGTGAGTGCTGACCCCATCACCTCTATACCACACTGCATGATGGGACTGTTGACTCAATATCTCCTCACACCAATCCTGCCTAACAGGCAGGTCTGTTCATTCGTGATGAAGCAGCTGTTCTTTAAGGCCAAAAATGAGCTGCTTTTTTCTTTCTTCCAATGGCTGACTCACATCAACAGAACAGTAGCCAGACTGGACCACTGAAACCCATATGCCACAGCAAGCTTGAACATGTAGACACTCTCCCCACCCATTTTCTTCAGTTCATCAGTTTGATGAAGAACAGAGCTTTTACACTTTTTTTGTTTTCTGGTTTGCTTGGTTGATTCTTTGACATTTAGTTTACAGCCATTTCGAACTATCTTTACCTCTTTTGAGATGCCATCAAAAAATTTTGCACCTGGAGTGCATCAATTTGGAATGCAAAGTCATTTTTCGCTACTTACCATTTTGTTTTCAGAAATGAAAGGTGCAGATTTAATAGGCTCACAATAAGACACTTGTAAACAGGAGGCATTTTAAAATCTTCCAAAAACCAGACTAATTAAATTAGCAATAGATCGGTTATAGATTATATAATTTTCAGCATCCATCTGGCAACAAGGAGTAAAACCATGGTTGAATGTTTCTCTCCCAACTCTCTAATACTTAATGAAATAATAATTTCAAATAAATTAAAATAATTCAGATAAAGCTAGATTAGAACCTTCTTCTAATACAATAATTTGGCATGGCCAGAAGGGCTATCCATTTTTACTGTCAAGAAAGATTCCTTCATGTTCAATTCAACGTTTGGAAAATTCAGGAAGGCATCTTTTTCACTTTCACAGCAACAACCGCTTTGCCTTCTTCCAATTTCCCAGTCTAGCCTGAAGTTTAGGGTTTTCCTAGGTTGCTTGTGTGTGTCCTAAACAAATAGTGATCAAGCCTACCATATTTAGTTTTTTGAGATCACCCAGGTCAGCCTGGTGCTGCCATCTACTGTGACAATTGTTCAAATAGGAAAAAAAAATGATCTACTCTAATGGGTTTGACCATTGGAATATATGACCATTGGAATATATGTCAGTCACATCCTACCAATGATGTAAATGGTGATCTACCAGAGGGCTAATTATGCTAAATGGAACTACAGCAAAAATTTAGGTTGTCAAATTATTTACTGTTGGCACCTCATGAAAGAGCTTCTGATTTGGCAAAACATGCGTTCTACAGACCTATTCGACATACGGCATAGAATTGAATTTGAAAGACTGCTTAAGGCTCAGGTACATATTTTTTCCCCTTCTTTAATAGGTTAAATAGTGGAAGCCTGGTTCTTACTTTTTATTCTAGAAACTACGAACCATCAACCAGAAAGATTCTAAGTCCATTTAAAAGTACAGAAAATCCCGGTGTTAAGTAGCATAAGTAATTGGGTAGACTGCTGTTTATTTTCATGAATTTTGAATTATGCCCCCCAAGTGAGTGAAATAACTGATGATTGGATTGGATTTTAGGTTTTGTTGCTCTAGATATAAAACACACACACATATATATATGTTATAATTTGAACTAATATGTCAAAACATGCTGCTGTAGGACCAATTACCAACTTTCAATATCTATTAAAGAAATAAAATATTTAAAAAGATCACAAATTACAATAAAAAGTTTAGCTGCTGCACTACACCAAAAGTTGGAGTAAATCTTAAATTTGCAAACATACAATTGTTTGCTTGCTCTAGAGTTCTCAGAGTTCATTAAGGGCATTCTCTACAGTCTAAAGTATTTTAATGCACATAGTTAAAACTTGATTTGGTGTAAGATTTGACTGAACCTTGAGACATTTTCTCTTTTCCCATTTGTTATGGATTTCCACAATTTTTAAGAGCAAATTCAAGTAGTGAGTGGATTTAAACAGACATAATATATAAAAAGGGTGACAGAATTCTCATGAATAAGACATTTGCAGAAACACAGATGGACAAAACAAATCTTTTAAAAAAAGAACAACAGTCCAACAGGAATTGTTCGGTAGACACAGAACGTTAAATGTCAGTTGGAAAAGTCAAAGGAATAACTGATGCAGGAAGAATGGAATTCACAATTTGAAGAAATGGCTGACTTAGAATTCTAAGCAAGAACATTTCTTCTGGGAGAATCAGGAAGCAATCAACACATTGTTGAAAGTTTCATTGATTAGGCAAATGTCCAAAGTTTTACTAGAAGAGCGGAATGGGCCAATTCTCCACAGGACAAATCCTGGATAACGATTCAGTGCAGGATAACTTGATGTCACTATTTCTTTGACATTATTTTAATTTTTGTCATTCACATTTCATGTTGTTCCACCTTTAGCATCATTTCTTTACCTATTCTATTCCACCGTTTCTTAAATATTTCTAAGAAATATTTCTATCTATTTCTAACCTAGTCCTCTACATCTTCCAATGTAAGTGTGATGTGCCCAATGCTGCTGTAATTGAGTTCATCCACCTTGGTACCGGTTATCCTCTTTTTTCTTCCACCTTTCCCAAAGAGCTATGTTTCTGCATAATGTATCTGAAATAAGATCATTTGAGTCTGATTTGTTTGGTGATCGATTTGTTTTCCTGGTTATCAATGATATTCTCAGGGGTCTTCTCCAATACCAATGTTCAGAAGTGTCAATATTCTTTAAATCCTGTAGGGAACAAAGTATTTTGCATGTTGACATCTTTATTGTGCAGAATTTCAGTATATTCTTTTCACGTTTGATCTTTTTTGTCCTTGTACATAAGCATTATTTTAGTTGTTTGAAGTTTGTATTAGCAATGAGGGAATTACTACATGGACAAAAACCGATACATCATTCCATTACTTTGTTTAGGTTTTGTAGGCTAAGCTGCCCAACTACCTATTCCTCCATATTTCCAGTTTTGACATCCCAATCAGAGGTTGTATATATTGTTTGCATGATTTATTTCAAAGTCACAGCGAGACATGGGTTTTTTTTGTCTACACACAAAGACAGACAGACATATATTTGACTTTCATGAAAAATCTGACACCATGCAGAGTTTGTGAATATGCATGTTGTTCAGGTTGACAATATTCTAAAGATAGTGTGTTTGTAGAGAGTAGAGAAGATGACCTTGATGGAGAAAGGAAAGATTGGTTACTAAGGCAACAAGGTGATAGACATTATAGAAGCCCAAATGAAGGGCGAATGATACAAAAAAAAATCTTAGGCAGGCACCACCCTAATTTGCAGAATAGATAAAGTAGGGAGAAGGGGAAAACTAATTCAGACTTGCAAGATACTGTTAATGTTGCCAATCCTAATAGAAATAGCTTTAGGCCCACAAGGCATCTATTTCTCATACTGGTCTACCTGGTAGATCTTACAGTATTCTTGTCCCACAAAGAGAAGTAGTTTGGAGCAGTGTTCCTTATCACATCATCAAGGAACCAACAATCTATCACCTTTCTTATTTTAGAGAGGCCTGCCTGCTGTTAGGCTAGCAATTGTCAAAAATTCTAGGAGGTCTGTTTATGCAGTTCACAATAACATAATCACTCTTGTGGATACTTCATTATGCTGAGAATAACCACCAGATTTTCCTGACACATCCTTCATTTTCTCATACAAATGACTAGTGTTCCAACATTAGAAATATTACCATTCATGAAATACTCAGTGCTACAGATGGCCTTTCTTTCCACCCTGTTTTCCATCCTGCCATTTGGCTTTTAACTGTGATGTTCAACCAGGAGAACAATTTGGAAGCAGATCATTAATTGAGTGTGGCTTTTACAAATGGAAACACTGTGATGTATATTCCATCAGCCAAAGTCACAGCTAAGGGTGGCAACAGCAAGGCACAGACCTCTTCTGGTTGGAGTAATAAGATGTTTTCCAAATGTTGTTCCAGCTCCAGAGGCTGAAATGTTTAGATAAGGAAAGAAGGACTGTGTGGATATTATATTTTATAAAAAGTCTGATTTGTTAAATATTCAGTGCTTATAACAATGGGAAAACTGTGATCCAGGCAAGGTTAAACACACTTGAGTCTTGCCAATTTTAATAGGAGTTAAGGAAATGCCTACATTTTGGTCAGACTGTGGCCCTCTGTTTTTTTTTAAAGAATGTGTTTAAAAGATTCAAGCAAAAGTTGAAGTTTTTAAGTGCAGCATGAAGATGGTTATAGAAGTAACATGCAGCCCCGACTAAACTTTTATCAGAAAAGAAGCAAAATTGTACCACATTATATTATATTTCAAACCAACTATTTTCAGTACATATACTTAGCAAATAGCACAATAGGTAGTGAATATGGGGGTTCATTCGTTCTATATATGTAAAATACATTAAAAATGAAAAATATCATACAAACTGGGATGGATTTGTAAATATTGATAACTAGGGATATGTGAGTTGGATCAATCTACTTGATGTTATCAGTTCAACTGGGATTGTAAATCCAATCTGACACTTCAAAATAATTCAGAAGATTGAATAATTTCAGGCTGATGCATTCTTCCTAATCGGTTTGGAAAACAACAGATTTTAACAATTTAATCTAAATTATTTGATATAATTGGAAAACCTGATCCACCTTTGATATTTGGTTGATCCTCCTTTGAATCAAATTAAGGAATCAGACTACTGTGATGGAATTTGTGGCAAGATGACACGCTCACCTACAGTTTGTTTTCTCCTTTCTCCTTGAGATACTGAAAATAATATTGTGGATTATTTAAAAATAAATGCTACTATATTTCCCTGAAAATAAGACACTGTCTTATATTAATTTTTGCACCCAAAGATGCGCTAGGTCTTATTTTCAGGGGATGTCTTATTTTTCCACCGAGGCCGCCCAGAACCTGAAGTCTGAGGCCTTATTATCGGGGAGGTCTTATTTTCGGGGGATGCCTTATATTTCAGCGAGAGGCAAAATTGTAAGTAGGCCTTATTTTCGGAGGATGTCTTACTTTCGGGGAAACAGGGTAATACAGTCATACCATCTGGAATCTAAAATTACCAAACAGCATAACAGTTGGGATCAATCATGGAGTCATAGAATCATAGGGCTGGAAGGGTCTTTGAAGATCTTCTAATCCAACCCTTGCCCAAGGCAGGAGTCCTTATACTATCCTAGAGAAATTCATGTCCAATCTGCTCAACTTTCCCAGGACTGGATACAAACCTTAGAAATGGAAGTGGGGAAAACCCATTCACGGAAAACACCTAGAGTCAGAATTCAGGCAACTCAGAGTTTTGTTTTGACTTGGGTGACCTCTTAAGCAATCTGAGGTTTTTCCTTGGGCCTTGGGAACAGGTGGGAGGAGGAGCAGGAGGAAGGAGAGTGGGCTTGTACGGATGCAGCCAGCTTTTTGTTCTATGGCTTTTATTCTCTCAGACCTCGATGGGGCTGATTTAGAAATCCTAATCAGGGAACAGTCTCAAGGCCTTCCTCAGAGAGCCACAACTTGAACTGATCCTGGGCTGCTTTTGTTCTCCAGTGACAGCTGACTTCATGCAGCAGTGGGAACGGTTTGAACAGAGCACCACACTGCAGGAGCCAGCAGCTGCAGACTTAACTCTTGCTTGTCCAGCTGCTTCGTTGGAGTTGGCAGGCAGGAGTTGCAATGAGGAGAAAGAATCTGACCAATCACAGCACAGCTTTGGTGGGAAAGATGCTTAAATGCTTCAACAGAGGATCAGGCTCTCTCACACTAATGAGAAGAGAATAAAATTGAGGAAAGGGGGCTGCAGGGACAAGACATGGCAGGGGAAAAAAAAGCAAAGCAATGTTTGCTGTCAGGATGGAACCAGATGATTGTATTAAGAGTGGCGCTCCTTCTCAGTTTGGTTTCAGAAAGTGAAGTCTTAATGAAAAAAAACTGTTTTGCATTCTGTTTTTGCAATAGAGATAAAGAAGATGTCTATGAGAGGTTAAGGAAGAGAGGAATCAATCTCACCAGACAAAAGAAAATAAACAAAGCAGAAAATTCAAAATTCTCCAAGAGGAGCTTGTTTACACATTCAACTCATCAGTAAGTCACAGTCATGGTGCAACTGGGCTGCTTGCTTGGGCAGTTGTGAAAACCTATGATAAATCATGATCAATCTTTCTTTCTTCAGAATTCGATTTTAACCCATCAGTTTTAGAAACAGCCTCAGCCTTAGCATCATTTGGCTAGATATATTCACTGGTCTTCTAGAGTTTCTAAAATAGAATAAAGAGCATCTTATTGCAACTGTGTCTTCACTACAAATATGACTAGATTATGTACCACCACCACTGTATTTCATTTTATAATCACTGTGTGGAAGCTGCTGAAGCTCATCTGAGATCTGTATAATGGAACATTTAAAAAATTCTGGTGCCCCACATCCATGCTAATAGTTATTCAACATGCAACACATATTTTCATCCTCTATGTACATCTATTTATTATGCCAGCTATTTGAACAATATAGAAGCATTAGGTTTGAACCTAATCCTTCTATAATTAATATTTGTTTCTAGTCATCAGAGACTATCCCAAGAAATATATAAAAATATTAGCATTCAAGCATGAATAAAAGATGGAATAAACCAGAGCTAAACTTACAATCATTTTACATCAGATTTACCTATAGAACTGCTGAAAGTAGTAGTGCTGAATTTACTACCAAGGGTGCTAAAAATTACAAATTAATACTGCTATTTCTTATGCTTCTGTTTTTCAGATGGGATTGGGGGAGGGAGGGAGACATCTTTCAACATGCCTGCCGTCAATTATCCAGTCACATCTAATTAACAAACCCTACAATGTTGATTTCTTAGCACCTGTGTCTGTTGTACCCCCTTTCTTACTGAAGTTTTCTGGTTGCCCAATCATGCTTGGATGATATCTCCATGGCAATGAAAAAGGAGTCCATGGTACACAGTCCATTTGTCACCAATTGTCACTGGTTTATTCTCCTTGCATAAGAACTAGGAGAAAGACAGGAGGCATAGAAATTTCTCAGCCATTCTTAGGCAGGATATCTGCTAATCAGCTTGCAGTCAGAGTTGTGAGGTAGGTGAACCAGGCATTGGGATTCAGGGTTCTTATGCTTCTGATGATGATCTGTAATAAACCAACATGTCATGACAAATGTCATTGTGTGAGAAGCTCTCTAACCAACCTGAAGGAATCATATATGGATTTGCTAATAGTAATGAATCAAAGGAAATAGGGACAAAAGAGAACAAAAAGCAGCAGCATAGTAGGAATATTTATGTGAGAATGACCAACTAGACAAAAATCACTGGGCCCATTTTTCTTCCTGCCTTTCGTCCCCATGCTCTGCTGGCCTAGCAAGTGTAATACTAAAAGGCAGCATGAAAGAGGAGGGACAAAATGATGTGGATGACAAACAGTGGAGTGTTTCATCTGAGCAAATAGAGTGGCCATGGAGAGGGAGCCATGGTCAGGAGAAGATTTGGAGTAGAGGTTCCAAAACTGGGCATCTTTGAGCCATGTAAATTTCAACTCCCAGAATTCCTCAGCCAGCCATGAGAATGTCTGAGAACTGAAGCCCACACATCTTAAAATTGCCAAGTTTAAAAACCTCTTGTTTGAAAAGTAGTTTGAGTTTTGCTTTCCTGCCTCCACACTCCCAAGAGTTGGTTCTGCAATGCTCTTGGGGATGGGGGAATAAAACTAATTCTTGAATTGCTGGAGAACAATTTACAATTCATTGTCGCTGTGCAAGATAACATAAGACAATACGGATTCCCTTGGTTTTGTAGATACAGCTCTGGGGTGAAAACAAAATGGGAAGGAACTGAGGAATGATAGAAATGACTTGAAATGACTTGTTTTGTTTTCCTGAGGTTCATGTGACTAACCATAAACCCATCAATTTAAAAAAGGCCACTGCAATGTGGTTTGGCAGTTTTAGAATGGATTCTGATTCTCTTCCTAGGAAGGAGTTGCAAATTATCTTTATCCTTATCTGAAAGTAACCTTGAACCATACAAACCTCTACTATTATTATACCACCAGTGAGGAATCTGTGGCCTTTCCACAAGTTTTTGGTCTCGACCACACTGGCATGACGTAGTGCAAAAGAGCAGGCTACTCAGAAAATTGCTAGCACCTGTGCAGCTTTCTTCCCTTCTCTTTAAGCCTTCTCCCCAGCTGCAGTATGGGAAAATTGTCGATAAAACGTTGCTGTGAAATGACTCAGTGTGAGAGAATGAGTTGTGTGCTGGCTTATGGAAGAAATCTTCCAGAAGCAACCTTTTTCTCTAGCGGTACTGACTAGAAGTAGCAGTAGTAGTAGCTGTGAGGAAGAGTAGTGAGTAGTAATAGTATGTGAAGGCTTGTGGGTGCCAGCACTGATGGTGAGAAATGCTGAGTTAAAAACTAACATTTATTCTCTGTGGTTAGCAGAATCTAAACTCATATAGGGTTCAGTTGAGCTTTACTCCTAGGGAAGTGGACATGAGCCTGCAACTTGAATCAATATTAAGCCACTCTAAAATGGCTGTCAAAGGATAATCATACAGTATTTGAGAATATATGCTAGAAATAAGGAAGTGCCAATTCTAAAGATTTACAAGGAATTTATAGAGGATGTAAAGTGACCAGTTTATCAACTTTTGGATAAGATATGACCTAATCCACTTTGCCTTTCCGGCACTTACTTTACCATATTGTTTTACTTGGCATCATTCATTCGGAACCTCTCATTTTACAAAAGGCCCCTGCCTTCTCTAGCAGTTTATCTGTCTAATTTAGTTTGGATTTTCCAAGACAAGGGAGATGAACTATAAGTGTCTGTCCTGAGCTTTCTGAATAGCAATGTGGTTACTTGGGAGTCTGAAGGTCTACTTCTTGAGCAGCATTATTTGGATTTATTTAATGATACAGTAGGAATTTTAAGAACTACTGTATTGGTCTTTCCAGGTAAAGATAGAATTGGGACTTTGGAACTAAGCAGCCCATTATTTCTATTTCAACAAACACCTAATGGTGGACTCACATGGGTGTGAAACTAGTCATTTCTTAGCCGTAGTTCATTAAATTACAATTGAGTGAGTTTATGCATTTTGCTAACCCATAATTTACAAACTCCTGGGAAAGGCCTCGCATTATAATCTAGCCAAACTTAGTTTTAGGGGTCTGTGTAATATCTGAACTGAGTCAAGAAACTTCTTAGGGAAGAGGACAAGAGAAGAATGCAGGGGCCTGAAAATCATATTAGACTTCAGTGCTATTGATTATATTGGTGACTGAATTTTTTAAAATCAAACTTTCTTCCAAAAGTGCTTCCAAAGTGATTGAAAATACCATTTTTGTGCATATTCTGCTAGCATTCAACAGATATATAAACATTTTAAAAAGGCCAATGGATCACAACACCACCTTGCCAGCAATCAACTCCCAGATAAACAGATTTAACGCCAAGTGTCAGATTGCCATCACACTGCTTCAGCCATACTTTACTTTGATGGCAGCCTGCCATAAAATTTGGGGGGGGGAGGGAAAGGGAGAAGCAGGTAGAAGGGTGAAAAGTTCCAGAAGTGCCAACCAAGATACCGATTGAAGGCAAAGACACAGGCATGGGAACAGAATGTGAATGCCCATCAAATAAGTGCCCAAACCTCAGAACTGTTACCAAAAAACCAAATATGAACTTTTGGGGGGCACTAGTAAGATGACCAGGAGGGAGGGCCTGGGAGAGGGGGAAAGCAACAGCTTTAGTTGAAGGAATCCTCAGATCTGGCTTTTTCTACACTGTAACCACTTGGCTTTAGTAAAGGAATACCTCCACAAGCAAATGGACTTAAGAGTCTTTCTTTCCTAAATGCCCAAGCTAGGACAGGCCTGAAACCCAAGAATGAATAGATTGTTGATGAATAAATCAACAATCAAGAACTAAACAATACCCCAGTCAAAGAACTACCAACTCAGAGAAACAAACAGTAAACAACAGCCTTATTGGGGAACCACCAAGAACACACTCACTAAAACTGATGGGGGAAAAAAATTTGAATATAAATGGAGAGCAAATCCCACTCCCATCTAGAACTGACTATGTTACCTAGGTGGGTAATGAACTGCAAGGGGAAAAAAACCCAGCTCTGAGAGCACCAAGGACCCTTCAGTCAAGCATGTCCTTATGGCATCTAGTTCTGTTTTGCTATCCATGTCTGTTCTGAATCGTATGCTTGAGGTCAACTTTTAGATTTGGAACATGTGATGTGATTAGATGCCCTAAATTCAGATTCCTGTTTTCCTATGGCACAAATAGTTTACCAGCCAAGACAGGATTTCATGATGCTAAATATCTGGGAGGTAATTAGAGCTTTGGAAGGGATCATAAATAAAAATACAGGGCCCCTTTAAACCAATCCCCTTTCCATTTCCCAATCCTCATCAAGCAAACTTGCAATCCCCTTTACCCCTGTTTATCTGGAGCAATGAATGCAAGCTGAAAGCATCCTCTGATCAAGGAAGTGGAGCGTGCACGAAGGAGCCCAATGCCCATCCCTTTTGAGATACAGTAGTTGCTCCTGAAATCAGAGCAAAATCCCCTAATCTTTGGCTCCCTTCAGAAAGGAGACATGTGATTTGGATTCAGACTGGAAAGCTGGGGAGTGTAAAGTTCATTTGTATTTTCTCCTGGACTATTTTCTATGGGTTTCCCCCTTGAAACAATAGCAGCTTTGGTGAGCAAAGTAATTGTACTGAGACCTGTTAAAAAAAATCTTTCGAGTTTAATTTTGAATTTGAATGTTCTAGAATGTAAACTTTCCTGCAATGAAAGTTAGTATGTGGCAGCCCTGAAATGAAAGGTTAGACAAGACTCAAAAACCAAAGTAATGCTGCATGCTAATACTACTTTTATTATAAGGTTATGGTAGCAGAATGTTGCAAGTCTGAATGTACTTCCCCTTTTCTTTCCCTTTATCTCCATGAAAATTGAGGAGGGTCATGTCCGAGATGCTTTCTAAAATTACAATTCTGCCTCAAGACTGGTTTTTTTTAAATTTGACCCATTGTCTTGGCTGCAACGTTTTCTTCTGTTTCGCAAAGCTGTTCCTTCTGCCCATTGCAACATGAAGCTGGACCTTGTAAAAAGAATTCAGTCGCTGGGCCTTTCCTTCCTCACAGAATAAAATCAGCGCTGCCAACTCTTTTGGCTGAGTGGGCATATTGAAAATTTTGAGTACTTATTTAAGGACATGTTCATAAAATCGTCAGGTACAAGACACCAGAACTACTCCCCGAACAGGGCAAAGTAGTCCTTTATTGTTGTTCACCTACAGTACGGGTAGTCCTCAACTTATGACCACAATTGAGCCCAGCATTTCTGTTGCTAAGTGAAACAGTTGTTAAGTGAGGTTTGCCCCATTTTACCTTTCTTGTCATGGTTAAGTGAATCACTGCAGTTGCCTTAGTTAATTTTATGGTTAAGTGAATCTGATTTCCCCATTGACTTTGCCTGTGAGAATGTCGCAAAACCTCCTCACAAGCAACCACAGGACACTGCAATCGTCATAAATATGAGTCAATTGCCAAGTGTCCAAATTTTGATCATGTGACCATGATGTGGCAACAATCGTAAATGTGAAAAACAGTCATAAGTCATTTTTTCAATGCTGTTGTAAATTTAAATAGTCATTAAAATTCTAAGTTAAGGACTACCTCTATTTATAAGAATCTCTCCAGACTTACTCCCTTTTCTAGGGAACAGGCAGATAAAGTCTCCAAGAGCCTGGCCTCTGACACTTCCTCTCCCATGGAGTGACTCTAAGCTAGATCCGTTCTTTACTCCCTCCCACTCTAGGCAGACATTTCACCACAAAATGGTTGTCACGAAGCCTCTGACCAATCACCAGTCACTAATTTAACACCCCTGTCCTTCCAATTGTCTCTCCCATTTCTACTTGCTTTTGCCCTGAAAGCGAAGAGCACATTTGAAAACGTAAGGACTGTAGCCAGCTCAGCTATCATGCTTAATTTCTCGGTATGTATCTCAGATGCAGGAGGCGACCAGGAGATCATAACATTTCACGATTGCCTTGCCTCAGTGTTCTAGCCTTTTGTTTCTTTTCCCTTTAATGTAATGGAAAAGCATTAAGAAAGCAATATTAGCAGGATCCAACAAAGGCATCATTGGATACCTTGATGCCCAGAGGATCCCAATAGAGAATTCTCCTCTTGGGTTTATGGCCCCAAACCATATAAAGCTATTATAAATCGATAGCTGAAAAGGATATCGGGCTTTGGAGATTGGAATGAGCTGAAATGAATTTTAGTACATGAAATTAAGGAGACAGACATGGCCGTTAATAAAACATTAAGAAAGTGTCATACTGCTTTGGCCTGGTAGCAAGAGCACAGAAACCCAAACTGATATTTATGGACAGAGCTTCACACCTATGTGTCTGGGATGGGTTTATTGTTCATATGCTTTATTTGTCAAACAAGAATTACAAAAATTAGGATAATATCTGACCCGTTCGACTTGTTGATAGAAAAGGTAACAGTCTCAGACTCGAAGCCTTTATTCCTATTATATTCCCAGAAGACAAAACACTGACTCCTCAGTCTTGATTAATCTTGGAAAAGCTAAACAGAGTTAGAATGGTTTAGCACCTAGATTACACTTCACCAGGGGTCCTATGACTGTAGGCTGGACTGGCAAGAAAAAAAAATCACCACTCTTTTATTGGTGTGTCTATCAACAAATTGTCCATTATTATGAAATTTGAAACATGAGAAAGAATGCCTTTTGAACTGGCTGTAGGTTTAATGACAGCAATACTCTGGAAGTATTGATGAAACTATTTCTTAGTCTCAAAACAGTGATTCTCTGTAGGTTTTGCAGAAAACAAAAGGCCTGGTGCCAAGAATTAGATTGGTCATTTTAGAGAAAATAACGGAATATTAGACTTGTTTTGTCTTTTGCAGTTCGTGGCCAATTCAACCAATGATTTATTACTTTCTGTCCATCCGTCCCCCCTTCTCTACTTAACTTTCATTTAAAGATATGACCAACATTTCACAGGAGTAGAACATTGGGCATTCTGTACATTTAATAAATAATGAATGGCAAATTCATCTTCCCTCTAATGGACTTCTTCCTCTCTGAAATCTCTTTGAGATTTGTGATCTCCCTGCCATCTTTCCTTAGTTTGGCAATCCCAAGAGCACCATCCTTTGTTTCACATTAACTTCAGTGGGGTTTATTTTTATAAGAGTTATCTCAGAGAAGTGGGAGCAGGATTGTCAATTTGAGAATGTAGGGGTGTGACCCATTCCTCCAGTGTCACCAGCAAAATGAAATTAACTTATAGATGTGCTGCCACATAGCAAATAAGCAAAGGGGTTGAATTGTTAAGCCTCTCTGAACATAATGCCTTACTTGGTTACCAAGGTACAGGCCAGCCAGTTTCCAGCCTCTGGCCAGCTAACTGGAGAGGGTTAGCCTGCTGCTTTGCAATAGAGGATTAAGAAACTATTGAAGGGTGAGATTAGGCAAGTTATTTAGAACTCCCTGGAATTGCAACTTGCCAAATGTTAATCAAACAGCAGGTTTATTAGATGGATCTCAAAGGACACTGGAATTTATTTGATGACAGGAATACATAATAGCTCAGATGCCTAATATTCACTAGCAATCCCTGAAGGAGAGCATTTTATGTATTGCCAAGTTTCCAAGAATTGAATCAGGAATTTCTCTGATAGTTTTTAATTCCAGAAAGCATGAAAAATATAATTAATTTCACCTGAAGTTAGCCAGCACCAGGCTTTATTGAAAGAACTTTGCCTGCAAAATCGATTCATCTTAAGAGTTAGCAGACAGAAATAAAATAAAGGTCAGTTATTTCAACATTACCTTCACCTCAAGGTCATACCTACATACCTAGGTAAGCAATTCTGTGGGACCCAAAGATACTCAACAAGAGAAAATTGCCCTTTGGAAACTGTACCATTCCCATTACCAGTGGTTGTGACACATTCTGCTTCCCATATTAATAATGAAAGAATCAATACATTTCATTCTGTTCCCATCATGAAACTCAGTCTAGGAGGGATTTCCCCTAGATGACAAACTTTTTAGCGTCCGAGTGCCCAAACTGCAACTCAAAAGCCACTTATGTATCGCAAAGTGTCAACACGGCAACACAAACCCACATGCATCCCCCAGCAATTCCCCTGCACCCCCTCGCCGACGCCCCTGCATCCCACAGCAACCCCTCCCACCGCCTCGTGGCTGTTGCCCCCCCTCCCATTACTTGGCGAGAAGGGAGCCCTATATCCCTCTAAAGAATGCTTATTTTTTATTTTGCTGGGGTGCTGGTGCGTGTGCCGACAGAGATGGCTCTGAGTGCCGCCTCTGGCACGTGTGCCATAGGTTCGCCATCACTGCCCTAGTGTATTAAAATGTGACCAACTTCGTGCTAGACTTCATGCTATTTCATGCTAGATGATTCCATAAATGTTCTCCTCTTGTGGCTTCTAAGAAAGGAGAGGAGCAAAAAAACCCTCCAAGGCAAATTATGATTTATCTCTTACTAGAAGGAAGTGACTTAAAGTTTTTTTTTGGCACTAGCATTATGTTTAAATGTGGTGAAAGTAATAAAGAAAACACTGTCAACCAGATTGTCCTAGTTGACATTCTTTACCTACCTTGGATAGCAATTGGGGAAGAACATAAGACCAGGAGAAGGTTTCTTAATCACTTCCGTGATGGGGGAGGTATCCCGTTTCAAAGTTCATTAAATTAAAAACATCATTACCAGTACAAGTAATGTTGTGTACTTTGTTTGCTTTAAACCTGTTCTGCTTTTATATTTTCAAACAGATTACTTTGGAAGATAGCAAGAATATAGCTAGTATATCAGGCATCCAAAATTATAACATCAATCCTGGTAGTTCCCAACTTCCCATCTAGCTTAATTCCAAGTGAAAAATCATAGTTCTGTTTTCATTTTTCTTTTATATTCAGCGGTGTCTATTTCTGCCAATTCTGTCTTCCTCTTTCCCCACCTTCAACTCTGGTACATTTTTGGTTCCCAAAGCTTGAGAAGAGATTCTAGGCCATTGAGGAGCATTAAAACCCTCTTATTATGCCTATTTTGCTTACTCATTAATGAAGCAGCTGAATTCATAGCTACACATTAACATACACATTATATATGCCTCTAGTCCTGCTTGAATTGTTCCTTAAAGGACAAAAATTAGATAATGCAACACTCGCTTGAGAAACCACACTTATTTCAACGAGAGTGATGATTTTATTATTTATTTATTTATTATTTACATTTCTATACCGCCCTTCTCCCCAAAGGGACCCAGGACGGTGTACGGCCACATAAAAACAATAAAGACACTTTAATACAACCGAAATTAATAACAGTTAAAAATC
>JANHFO010005369.1:266773-278767 GCA_032468095.1 Pareas carinatus
TAGATAGATAGATAGATAGATAGATAGATAGATAGATAGATAGATAGATAGATAGATAGATAGATAGATAATGGGGTAAGACGGTGCTCTACATAAATAAACTAAATTGGAACTTCTAATTTAAGCCTCAATGTGTAAATATATTTACAAATTCTGAATGGAATTAATATAGCTGTCACTCTCAGTGTATGTATTAATCTAAAAGGTATTGACCAGAATCCAGTCAAAGTATGGTTGGATAGGAATGTAATAAATAAAATAATAAATACCAGTTGTTTGTTTATTTATTTTATTTGGAAAGGTCACATACCAAGAATCTCCCTTTTAAAGCAAAAGTTTGCAAGTGAAAAAGAAGGCTTTAATTTTCCTGACCTTAAATTATACAGTTGGACACTTTTGTGTTAGAGTGAAAATTATACTGAATATGTACCATTATGGGCCACACTGAATAGTTATTATTTGGCACCCCTGGAATCTTGGCCCATGCTTGGTTCCAAGTATTGAAGGCATTCTGCAATATTTCTGACACTGAAGTCAATAGAAACCAGACAAGAAATTAAAATGTAACCTTAGTTCTCATGAGAGATTGAATCCTTCAAATAGTCCTTATTTGAAAATGATTGGGAAGGTAACTTGGGAAAATGAAATAATTACTTTTAATCGCTTGATTTTTAAATATACCTTTGAGACATTTGAAACATTACAAAAAGAATTTAATTTACCTAACCAGCTTAGTGACAATATGTGCAGTTATAGCAACCTAAAAATTTCTAGTTTTGGTTACCTGCCTCTGAAACACAGGTAACTATGTATTAGAGAAGGTAGAAGCTAATTTTGTAGAGGCTAAATTAACTAAACTCATTCAGTTATACCAACAACTTGAAAATTTTACAAATGCAAATAATAATTTTAAAAAGTATAGTAGAAATATATTTTATTGGGAAACCAGTATTCTCTGATTTTAAGAAACATTAAATATGTTTTATATGACTTTTTTTTAAGTTAATGTATCATCACCACTCTCTTTTAAAACAATATGTTGGACCTTCCAGCAAATGTGTAGAAATGTCATTATAGCCATAGAACTGGAAATGTCAATTGGTATTTATTTCTGGATAGGGTACTGTTATTATGACGAGCCAAGTTAGAGATCTTAATATACTGCTAAATTACATCTTCAACATTTAGGATATCTTCTGTTATGAAGAGTTCAGGATATGTTGGGCCTGAACTGGCTTAAAAGGAGTGATTACATGTTCCTGAAAGGATGTTTGTATACCAGATTCTAAAATATGATTGAGCAAAATTTATTAACCATATTATTAGGGCTGCATGAAGCAGTCTGGTTTGGAAGGGTAAATAAATATATCTGATTTAAAGAGGGGTAATAAATACATCTGATTTAAGGAGGTGTTTGATAGTGCGCTTTAAATCACATTTTCCTTTTTGAATCCAGACTGCAGCTCAGTCTTATTCTATACATATGAACTGTAAAGGCTCATTTACTGTAAGCTTTAAGTTAAATCTCTATTTCCATACGAAACATACTTGCAAGTAAATTGAAATTTATCACGAGGGGTGTGCATGAGGAAGGTATATTACATTCACTCCATTCTCTTAAAGTTACATATACCAAAGAATCAGTAAAATACTTACTGTACAGGAGGTAAATATATGTGGAGCTGATTTTGACTGCTAAGGTATTTCATCATTTTGAGATTAATCTGTTATTCTACACTGGGTTGTCTATTAGTAAAGAAAGCAATAGGTATCCTGTATATCAGGATAATAGAAATAAATTGTCACTACTAATACAGGATATGAATATGCTTGATGTATGTATGAGATGCAATGATGAAATGAAAGGAGCAGAGCCTATAGAGTAATGGAAAAAAAATCAGGTCACTTAAACTATTAATTAGATATTAAATAGAAAATAAGAGAAATATGGAATATAACTTTAAGGCACTTTTCAATTAAAAGGTTATGAATATTAGGAAGTTTGGGTCTTATATTTTACCTACAGTACAAATAATGTTTATTTCTGAATTTGAACTCTGTACAATGTGCTTCTCATTGTTTTAATTGAAGGAACTTGTTATGAACAAAAATCTACGCAACGTGCGCAGGAAAAACCCAGACATTTTCACAGAAAAAAATCACCCTAGAAGAAGCCAGGCTGGTGCTTTTGACAAGAAGCCAAAAGCACCAGTCTGAAAATGGCAAGTGAGACCTTGCTGAAATGTCACCAAGAGACTTTCCACTCTACACGGGAACAGACCCGAACACACCTGGACCTACATACATACATACATACATACATACATACATACATACATACATACATACATACATAATTTTAATCCCTAGCATATATAAACATTATTTTCAAAGACTATTGTGGTGACAAAGAATAAAATTTTTAAAGTTTCTGAATGCTCAGGATTTCAGCAAGCAATAAAAGTTAAATTTAAGAATAAATCAGTTTTGGTATTCTATGTACAAGTAGAATCCTATGACTTCTGGGATGTAAAAATCAGGTGATGAACCAACTATCTCTGCTGCTATTATTCTGGCCACTCAGGTCTTCACATTTTAGAGATTATTGGAACTACTCCAGTATTTTCCGAAGTTAGTATGACCTCTGAATCCAAAACCATTCATCCTGTACAAGAAGGTAAGTTATTTTTAGTGTGGAAAAGGAAATTATTCAACCTGTCACACATGAAGGTGAATGCTGCTTGAGCTAAACTTGAAACCAAACCAAATCCAGATTTCTGTTTGGGTTGGTGGGGTATTCACCTGAGTGGAAGGCAAGAAATTATATGGGTGTATGGAGATGACCAGGGAAGCTATTTTAGAAAAATTCCAATGAAGAGTCAGCTTTATTTTAATATGTTCTTAAAAGGTGCAAGTGATTTTATCGTGTTTATTAAATGAGTAAACCTAGATGAAATGGACTAACTTAAGTTGCCATGTTTTTGTCATTATAAAGTAACACAACTACTTTTTAGAGCGTTGCATATCCCTTTATCATAATAGAATCAATAATTTACAATAGTCCAACTCATGAAAGATATAAATTGGAATCACAACAAAGCTGCCAGTCATTCGTTTTTAACTCTCTGAATATGACTTTGAATATACCCACTCTTTTATAATGTTGGGCAATTTCTTTGACAAGTGCAACTAAGGCCCCACTTAATTTTGTCCTCCTTTCTTGCCTATTTTCAGACAACAGCAATATTTACTGCATTCATTCAGTCATTCACAATTAGACTAAGGATAGAGGTAGTTGATTCTAAGATGACTGTATTTGGATGGTTCTACAAACTGAGATAGTTGAAGGGGTGGAGAAGGAAAGAAGTATCAGGTTCTTGCTTAGCTGGAAAGATTGATATATATGATATTAAATCTCAACATAAATGAGCTGTTATATTGAGTTCTGCATTCACAATACGAAATACTTTATTCTAAGGTTCCATTCTTGTGTTGTGCCATGTGTTGTTCAACATATTTAGAAATTACTTAGATATGGAGTTAGAAAATATAATTATCAAATTGGTAGATAACACAAATTTAGGAGAACATAGCAAAATCTTGGTAGACACAAAGTGAATTTTAAATGCATGTGGCTAGAGGAGTAAAAAAATCAAAAGCATGAATTTTTTGACTCAGAAGGGACTGAGAAGCCAGGAAAGTAGCTTCCTGTGATTTGTTACTATGAGTGTAGGATCCAGCAAACTGCTAGTCTGGCTGCCGGAGGCAATTAGTAATTTCCTGGTTTCCCTCTTTCTGAGAGTTGCAGACAGCCCGGCTACTGCCGCTGTATTTGATTAGTTAACACTGTTAATAGCGCTCCTATTTAAACAGAGTTAAGTTTAAGTTTGATGTGGGTTGTTCTTCATTGCTGTTATTACTGAATAAAGTGTATGTTGACGTGCCGATCGTGTTCTGTCTTTTGACTTCTGAGACTATCCATCACATGGCGATGAAGGTGGGATACTGAAGACAAAAAGGACGACAGACTTTTAGAGAGCCGTTCCAAAATCAACAATGACTTCCATTTACCCACAGACTCTGTTTGATTCAGCAAAGGAAAAGTGGGAAGGATTTATGTCAAGGTTTGATTTTTTTCATACTATCTCACAACATGCTGAACATAACTGATGACAGGAGAAAGGTGCTATTCTTAAGTAATTGTGGCCACGAAGTATTTGATTCAGCAAGAACATTAGCAAAATCGAATACATTGCAAGCAATTGCGTGGACAGACCTAAAAAATCTGTTGCAGGCTCACTACGCACAGGTGCCTTCAAAATTGCTCAGCTCAAATGCTATGAATTTAGGCATAGAATACAGAGGGTTGGAGAATCTATAAACCAGTTTGTGACCGTGCTAAGAACGGCAGAGACTCATTGCGCTTTTGCTGACTCAGACAACAGTTTGCTGGGTCAAGTGATTTTTGGGGTGCATAGCCTTAGATGAGGCCAGGGCAGCTGAGCAATCCTCCAACACAACAGAGTAATTACAAAAATTGGCTGGAATTACGGCAGCTGAAAAAACAACAGCCGCAGTACACCAAGGCAGATGTGAGGATTTCTATGAAGACTCCAAGGAGGAAAACACTGATGTATATCTAACAGCAAAGAGTCCTAATGAGCAAAAATTCCAGTGTTCCAGCTGTGGTGGTCAGCATCCCAGAACAGTGTGGCATTTCAGCAATGTGGTTTGTAGGCATTGCCAGAGACGGGGGCATCCAGCCAAGGTCTGCAGAGCTATGGAACCCACTGAGCAAACACTGAAACCAAATCCACAATGGCAGGGGCCATTCAAACACAATCGCGAATTGAATCAAACAAGAAAGCCGAGAAAACCAGCTGGAGCATGGGACACATTCCAAATTAAGGTATACAACAACTGCTTGCAAGCCCAGAAAAAGATCCGCATCACCGTAATCATGGGGAAAAACCAATGCCAGATGGAAGTGGATTCAGAATCCAAAATATCCATTATGTCGTGGGCTAACATAATAACAGTCCTGCCTGTGACTCAAAAGGATCAACTTTGACTGCAAAAGCTTAAAATCAGTGATTACCAAGGAAACTGTCTTTCAGTGTTGGGATAACTGCTTGGGTTGGAGCAGTTTGATGCTCTCAGACTGGGGGAGACTGAAATATATTACATGAAATAAAGCTGGAGAGAAGACCTAATCATGGAATTTCAAGACGTGTTTGATCAGGAACTGGACAAGAACACGGGGAGACCTATTTCTATCAGTCTTAATCCCCTTATAGCCCCCATCCATTTAAAATCGCATAGAGTTCCATTTGCTCTGAAATTTAAGCTAGATGAAGCTTTAGATAAACTTATCACTCAAGGCATCCTGGTTCCAATAGATCACACCCATTGGGAAACATCGATAGTCACCCGTTAACAAAGATGGGTCCATCCGCATCTGTGTGGATTATAAATGTACTATAAATAAGGCGTTCCAGCGGACTGCCTATCCTGTACTGATTATACAACATTTTCTACATTCTTTGGGCGCAGGCAAGGTCTTCGCTAAGCTTGATCTTGCCCAGGCTTATTATCAGCTTCCTGTTGATAGCACCATGACTGAGGTACAAACAATTGTGACCCACCTTGGTGTTTTCAAGTGACACAATTGCAGTTTGGAATTAGTGTGACCCGATGCCAAAAAATAAGACCAAACTGCAATCATTCCTGGGACTGATAAATTTCTATCACAGTTTTCTCAAAGGACCCCTTACATCGTTTACTATCCAAAAAAATGCCTTGTGTTTGGGGTAAGAAAAAAGTCATAGCATTAAAGGCTCTTAAGCAGCTTATTCCCAGCAATTGGGTCCTAATTTGTTAAAACACGTCCCTACCACTTCTGCTAACATACGATGTTTCCCCTTCCCTATGCGATGCTTCCCCATCGGGGCTGTCCTCAGCTACCAGCTGCCAAACTGTTTGGAAGCACCGGTGGTGTTTTATTCACAAACTCTGATGGCCACAAAATGAAACTACAGCCAATTAAATAAAGAGGCTCTCGCACTGGTAGCAGCAGTACCCGGATTCCATGAATATTTATTTGGCTGCCAGTTTACATTAATTACTGACCATAAGCCATTATTAGGCATTCTTGCAGGGATAGGCCCATGCCTTCAGTCCTGTTGGCCTCTGATTCTTCCCTATGACCTGTGCTAGGCTGGGTGAAAAGGGGATGGCCAAAGGGACTGGTGCCTGAAGGATTCAAACCTTTTTGGATGCCCAGAGAGGAATTAGCAATTCAGGAAGATTGTCTCCTATGAAGGGATCATGTAATAATCCTTGACAAGCTTAGAGCAAGAGTGCTGGAAACTACACGAATGCCACCCAGGTATTGCCAGAATGAAGGCTCTGGCTCGTAGCTTTGTCTAGTGGCCACTAATGGATAAACAGACCGAAAAGCTAGTTTCTGGCTGTGCGACCTGTCAGAAATCAAGACCAGGGTTCTGGTTCAGAAATGGGAGCGTCCGAGAGCCCCATGGTTCCGCCTGCATTTAGGCTTTGCAGGGCTATATCATATTTAAATGTTCTTAATACTAGTTGATGCCTTCTCAAAGTGAATGGAAATCATTCTGATGCACAACACTACGGCAGTCCAAGTCGCTAAAGTAATAATAAAATTGTTTGTGACTCATGGATTGCTGGACATTATCATAACCGATAATGGCCCGCAATTCACCACGACTAAATTTGAAGGGTTTCTAGCTGGCTCTGGCATTTGCCATGCCCTAATAGCTCCATTACATCTGAATTCAAATGGCCTTCGCTTGACTAAAGAAGCCCTGGGAAGATTGGACTCGGGCAGCTGGCAAGACTGTTTGGACAAATTTCTATTGTGGCATCATGTGATGCCCAGCAAGGCAGTCGCTAGGAAGAGCCCAGCCAAACTACTATTTCGGCATAAGATCCAATCAATCCAATCGAGCCAAACGATTTAAGATCAGTTACACTCTGACTATGCTTCCAGTAGGGTGGAAAATGAAGTCAGGGGACCCCAGGAATTTGGATTAGGAGATGAAGTTTGGGTTAAAAATTATGGCCAAGGATCACAGTGGGTTAAAGGATGTGTGGAATCAGTACCAGGGCCATGCTCTTATACTATTAGGCTACCCAGGGATCGAATATGGAAAAGGCACATTGACCAACTGCGGCAACATCAGCTGGAGTGGTCAGTGTATAGTCAGCCCCTCAATGTAATAAAGAATTCTATTCTTCCTCAGGGTACTTTGGCCTGGAGGATGAAGAAGATTTACCCGATTTTGGGACCCTCCAGCACAGAGCTGAGTCTGATGAAGCCTTATCTTCCACAGGGTTGCAGCCTGGTCCCTTCCAGGAGCTTCCAACAAAAGCTCCAGAGTCATCAGCAGTTCCGTCCACACCACTTCCTGCTCCAATGAACACTGATCTGCACAGGTCCAACACTGCCCTACGTATTTAGATCAATACGTGTGTCAAGGAACAGTTCATTTTAGGGGGAAGGGGTGTGGGATCCAGCAGACTGCTAGTCTGGCTGCCAAAGGCAATTAGTAATTTCCTGGTTTCTCCCTTCCTGAGAGTTGCAGACAGTCCGGCTGCTGTCGCTGTATTTGATTGGTTAACACTGTTAATAGTGCTCCTATTTAAACAGAGTTTAGTTTAAGTGTGATGTGGGTTGTTCTCCATTGCTGTTATTGCTGAATAAAGTGTGTGTTAAGTTGCCGACCGTGTCCTGCCTTTTGAATTTCAAGATGATCCATCAATGAGCTCTTGTAGAGAGAAAGAGTTGGATTGTTTAACTATTTTTGAAATGTACTGCACTTCTCAGTCTGTTCTGTCAGAAAAAGGCTGCAATGCTAAGTCTGAAGAAGTCACTGCAGGACACTGAGATGCCATGTGAGTTCAACAGTGTTGTTTCAATTTTTATTGTTGTTGCTGTTATTGTTGTATTTTGTTACACAGCATGCTGTATGCTGTTTTCTAAATATAAAAGCAAACCTGTAAAAAGTTCAGTTAGAGGTGGATTTTTTTTTAAAAAAAGGATGCTCTAGAATGGAAGGATGCCTTTAGAATTCTCCCCTTTCCAGAAGCTTTGCCACCTGGCATGGCTAAAGTGAATGTCATAGGGGCTGAAAGGATCTTACTGAGAAAACCTCAGCATTCCAATTCAGGATTGGTAAGAAAAATGTGTCTCTGTGTTTCCAATTGTTTCATTAGCAGGCTGGGTAACATCTAACATAGCCAGCAGAATTTAGGAAATGTCAGTGTTTGTGTTCTTCTGCTTATAAGAGCTTTGTGTGGTCATTGGGTCCCACAACCTCCCCCACCAACAGTTCACCTCCCAATGACCCTCATCTGATGTGACCTTCCCATCACAAGACCCATCACAAGACCCCTAACTGACATGACTCACACCTGACCCCTCAGAAGACTTTCACCTGATGTGACCTATACCTGACCCCTTACAAGACCCATCGCTAGACCGTCACCTGACGTGACCTTCTCATCACAAGACCTACTGACAATATGAAACCTTTATAAGCAGAAGAACACCAACAATGATATTTTCTAACCTATTGCTGCACCACTGTGGTGTTCAATGCAGAGCTAGGCAATTCAATATCTACCAGATATTTTGAGTTTCAAAGCTATTTTCACAGCCATTCAGCCAACAGTAACAAGGAACTATAAGACATGTAGCCCAAAACATGTGAAGCCTGTCAACTTACTAATTTATTTTATCTATTTACAAAAATATTTAGGAGATGTGGTGGCTCAGTGGCTAAGATGCTGAGCCTGTCGATCAGAAGGTCGGCAGTTCTCCAGTTCGAATCTCTAGTGCCGTATAACAGAGTGCATTCGCATTACTCGCCCCAGCTTCTGCCAACCTAGCAGTTCGAAAGCATGTAAAAATGCAAGTAGAAAAATAGGGGCCGCTTCGGTGGGAAGGTAACAGCGCTCTGTGTGCCTTTCGGCATCCAGTCATGGAAACCACATGACCGCAGGAACATTTTTGGACAGCACTGGCTCTTCAGCTTAGAAATGAAGATGAACACACTGCTAGAATCGGACTGACTAGAGCGCATGTGCAAGGGGAACCTTTACATTTACCTTACTCACTCACAGCAATTCTAGATGGCTTACTGACAATAAAAACACAGTATATTTAAAAATAAACAATAACCCCATCTCCCACCCCTGACGACAACAGACAGGCAAATAAACCATTTGATGGGTTCCATCCCACTCCATGCCCACTGGCCAAACCAAAAGAGGATAAAAGTGAGGGCCAGTCTAATTCTGGAAGAGGTGCCTGATAAATGGCAGCATTCTTATTAAGGAGGAAGAGACTGGATCCAGGCAACACTTTTCCCCCAAAACGTTTAGAGAGTGGCACAACTTCCAAGAGCATAGCAATTTGCTACTTATTTTTATTCTAGCAAGCTGCAATAACAGAGCTCTTCCTTTGACATTATAATCTGGAGGTTAATTTGCTTATTCTTTTGATTCTGTTAATAATCACAATGTACAATAGGGTTTCCTGTGTGTTCATTTCAGTATAACTCTGTATAAACAGAGCATAAAACTCTCCCAATCTTAAATTTTGAAGGGGAAAAGAGTTATTGTAATTTCTCTGAAACCATAGGCATGTGGATGAGATTATGTGTTGAATGTTACTTTCACTTATTCATTGCCAATGTTGTGTGTACTAACTGTACCTATCAAAGTCCTGAAAATATTCTTTTTAAGCTATTATTTACCTCACCTTTCTCCTTCTTCTGACTGTAGAACAAATTTCTTTGTCCTCGTGAATTCTCTGGAGAGGAACAGCTATGAGAAGGTAATTATTATGAATGTGGTAATGTGCCTTATCTGAGCTAAGGTTTTGCTAACATATGCTGCAGTTTATGAACATAAGCTGCTGGACAGTAATGCCCTTGAAAGGTTCACATTTATGTGCTGAAAACAGTGGAACTGGTTCTTTTATTATTAAAATATTAAGTGCACCATATTTTTCATGTTATATGACATAGAAAATACAAAGAAGGCTTTAGAAGAATACACAAGAGCAGGCTCTTGGCTTTATGCCATCCAAAGCTAAAGCACTGTGGGATCCAGAGAAATTATGACAGCAAGAGCTGAGATTTCCTGTGCAACAAAAATGAAGTACAGTTTCAAGTGGTCCTAGCTGTTTATTTACTTAAAGGTAGCATTTGCATAAGGAAGCCTGGGTCAGCCATATCTAGAATCCTTTGGAAGGAGCAAAAATACCCTTTCTATTGATTGGGGGAAAAATAGAGATATGCAGTTTGGAATTAAGCAAGTTTAATTGGCAATAAGCTCCAGCAAATGTAATGGGACTAAATCCATGGAACATATGTGTAGGATTGCGCACCAGTGTTAATTTTAGGAAATGTCTGATGTAGGTTTCTGCGTTTCTAGTTTCATGACTGGGATATTCATATCCAGGCAGTGTATAATAAAATGTTAAAATAGAAAACATATTCATATGTTAACATTTTTAAGAGGAAGGCAAAAGATTAAAAGGGAGGACTTTCAAGGGACTAAATAGTCTCACGGCTATGTGCCCCCTTGGACTATCCACATGAAGCTTCATAGCTATGTTTTAACTCCTTTTCAGAAGGCCAGAAGAGCTGTCTCATTTCCAGGAAAATAATATTCCACAGGGTGGGGCAATGGCAGAGAAAGCTCTCATCTCCACAATTGGAATTATTTAATTAATGAGGTTTATGACATACCTTCCTTGCCTGACCAGGTGGAACAGGCTGATGTAACAGGATGAAATTGTTGCCATCAATATTACTTAACAGCCATTGTCTTTCTTTTTATCCATTTACACTTTTGGAAATGTATAGAAGAATCATCCTGATATAACAATTTGTTTCTACTTGCTTCAATATGTATAAAATGTGTTGATCAAGATGAGAGAAGCCTGCCTCCCAAAGTATTTATATAAAATATTTCTGTTTTCCTTCGGCTGGAGAAATTCAGAACACTTAAAACAAAACCATAAACCCTATTTGCAGGCACTAAAATACCGCATAATGAAAACAAGGAATGAGAGGAGAATGAAACATATTAGCTAAGCAGATGAAACCAAAAGCAGGAAAGGGTATTAAAGACTAAAAAAAGTGACATGATCAAACGTCAATTGAGATGTTTGGACAATTTGAAATAGCAAAACGAGGAGACAGAAAGTACCAGATTTATGCTAAATGTAGCTAAAGCTAGAGGGCCTCAGACAGAGACAAAGTGGGTGTCAGCGAAGCCATTTTGAGG
The DNA here is from genome assembly GCA_032468095.1 of Pareas carinatus. NCBI lineage: Eukaryota > Metazoa > Chordata > Lepidosauria > Squamata > Pareidae > Pareas > Pareas carinatus. The sequence goes on from JANHFO010005369.1 coordinate 278,108, forward strand.
AACATGTTGAATATCTCATTCTTCTGGTTCATCATCCAGAAAGTGTTAGATAATGGCAGCATTTACAACCTGGAAGCTTTGGGCATAATGTAGGCGTTCGTCACATAGCCAGCATTTGTCTACAGATTGGCTATCCTATTGTCGCCTCTGTGCTCCACTCCATCTTCAATGGATACAAGCAAGTCTTGACTGTGGCTGTGGAGGCGAAATACTCTTTCTTATTAACTGAAAAGGTGAAGACCTTCCTGTCAGCTTTTGCAGCTGCTGCCCCAGTAATAACTGAAGCAGCTGCTCCTGCTGAGCAGCTCCAGCCAAAGAGGAAGTCATAGAACAAGTCTGATGAAGACATGGGCTTTGGGCTCTTTGACTAACCACCTGTTGTAGGCTGACTAGAGTGGAATTCAAAAGAAATAAATAAAAACATGCTTAAACACACACACACACAAATTTACAGGGCCTCACATTTCAGAATATCAGTTTTCTGATTTTGCAAACAAGTTTATTATTACTTATATATTAAGAAAAGTGATGCTAATTACTTATTTTGTCTATTCTCTCTCTCTATATATATATATATATATATAGTACTCAAATTGACACAAGTCAGAGGCACCAGCCTGAAGATGGTGAGTGAGACCTCACCGAAACGTCGCCAAGAAA
>JANHFO010005369.1:282820-294646 GCA_032468095.1 Pareas carinatus
CCCCAAAGCCACGGATGATCTCACCCAGCGGCTTCATATAGATGTTGAACAGGCGGGGAGAGAGGACCAACCCTTGCGGCACCCCGCACATCAGGCGCCTCGGGGTTGATCTCTGGCCTCATGTCAACACCGTCTGCAACCGGTCGTAGAGGAAGGAGGAGAACCCCCGCAAAACGGTGCCTCCCATTCCCACTCCTAACCCCTCCAACGGGTGCAGCAGGACACCATTATCATATATTCATGATAATGAATATATCGTAGAATTGTAACCATTATTTGTCAATTGTAGCCTGTATGGAAGTATTGAGCATTTACACCGGAAAAAAATTTCTTTCCATTCCATTCCATGAATAAATATTACAATACCGATTTATGAGATCTCTCCTTGCTGTTCCTACTAATATTTGTAACCAGGATCAAATTTCAGCTAAGGCAGCGCCCTCCAACTCTTTCCATGGAGAGAGGTTTTTCCATGGACCAGAGGGGGTGTGATTTCATATGCTGCCTGCATCCTGTGGATGGTACTTCACTTGATTGCATGGCCTGGTTTCTGGCATGCTGCAGACCAATGTCGGTCCAGGGATCAGAGGTTGGGGCTCTGGGCTCTGGGGTACCAAAGCTTAGGGGACACCAGCCCTGCCCTTTCTTCTGAATAATTCGAACAATGTACTTCTTTTCATCAGCAGAAGGTGATGCCATCCAGCAATAAGGCTTTAGGAATACCTTGTACCCTTGAGCTGACACTATTTGCATCCTGGCACTGTATTGGCCAAACAGTGTGTGACATGTGTGCTTCTTTGTGTGCATAAACATGCTTTATGTGCTGTGCAAAATACTTGAAAAGGCAACTTTCCAGAGCATGTTGGGGCTAACAAAACAGCCTTTGCAAAACATTAAAGATCTATGTTCCATGAAAAGCTGGTGCAATGCTTCAAAGATTCTCATTGTATGCACATATGGACAGAACTGCTTTACCTTTAGGAAGGTCCCAGAAGAATTGTTGTCATGTGTGGACAACTGGGAAAGGTTTTCAAAGCAGCTGCCTCAAGTATTCCTTTGATGCTTCATGGAGGAGAGCTTTGCTCAAACCAAATGAACTGTGTCAAGTATCCCTTTCATATGCTTTGCATGGTCCCTTCTCTTCTTCATACACACATACACATACAGAAAGGCAAAATGTAAGAAAAAAATCCCAGTTTTTTTCTTTTTCATGGTTCTTGTTGCATCCTTGTTTCTCTTTGGATTACATATACTTATTTATTTGGGCTTCCTTGAGGCACTAAACAAGCCAAATAATTATTGCCTTTTCTCAGCCTGATTATTTTGAAAGGAAAACTTCTCAAGATTGTCAAGAAAGAAGATCAAATTGACAGAGTGGAGTTCATCTTCAAACTTTTTCACTGAACTGTCCCAATGGAATAGTGGCATGTCAGCTCTTGAGGTGACAGCTCAGGGTTGTCATGTAAAAAGAGTGAAACCAATTGCCAAATAATTTGTGACAAGTCTAAAGATATAAAAGAAGTTCTGTCACTAAAGAAGAGACTCCCCCCTTTTCCATCAAATCCAATAATTTCCAGCAGAATTTAACCAGCTAGCAATCCAGGTGCCAAACAATGTGTGCTTCAAGAAATCAGCTATTACGTTTTTAATGAATAATAGTACTGCTGTACAAAGCTGGTGGGTAGCCAATGGTGTCAGTAAGAAACATATATCTCGTTTATTATGCAGCTTTGAAGGCAACAGTGTGAAGGAAAGCAGAATACAGTAGCCTATTTACCTTATTCAATATGATTGCCATTATGAAATCAGTCTCAAGTAACCTTTATTTAAAATGCAGAAGCAAAAAAGCTTAGGCTGCTAAACAGATAAGTTCGAAGTTTGGGTAAATGAACGGAATGTTGTGAGGATAGTAAAATACATCCTTACTAGGAAAAATAATAATGGTACTAATACATTCAAACTGAGATTTATTTGTGCTAGGGACATCTAAGATTTTATTTGTGCTAGGGACATCTAAGATTTTTAAATTTTAATAGTTTTAGAATTTGTATTGCCCTTACTTATATTGTATTTTATCTGGTTTTTAGCTTTTGTGTATACATATTTTTAAATGGCTGTTCACCGCCTCGAGTCCTTCAGGAGGAGGGTGGTATAAAAATCAAATTAAATTACATTAAATTAAATTATTCAGATCATAACCAGTGGTTGACATGGATATTATTCAGCCTAATAAGAGTAAGATGAGAGCTAATAATTTTTTAAGGTATATTGTGTAGAAATAGCTGCAACCACCATAATAAGAAACAAACAAAAATACCTTAGTGCTTTGTCAGTATCTATTCTTCCAGACTAGAATATAGATCTAGTATTCTTTGGTGACCTCTCTCTCTCTCTCTCCCCCTTATTAATGCAGCCATTGAGCATCCAAAATCCAGATAAGGTGCTAAAATACAAAGGCAAAAAGTGACTATAGAAAAAGACCAGGGAGAGGGAGATATCTCACAGTCTATATGTACTATAAAGTAATAGGCTCATTGACTAAGCACATAATTCGCAGATGGAATGGCTTAGATTAATTCTTTGACATCATCAGATAAAGTGATAGAAAATGGTGGGCAGCCATTGCCCTCTGTGTTAACTATGACAAGAAAATCTAGAGTCCTAGAGAAGCAAGCAAATTTCAGACGCATTCCGGAATAGATGCATTCAAACATCCAGTAAGAACTGTTTCCTTACTGCTTTCTGCTATGCAAGGGGAGAAGAGAAAGGCAGTGGGGGAGGGGGAGCTACAGATAAATGTTTACCAACATTTTAAGATGTGTGGACTAAAATGCCTAAGGTTGGGAAACGCAGTTATAGATGAAAGCATTAATATCCCCCTTTACTTTTGCCTCTGACACAAATACTGTGTGTATTTGCCCCATCTGTTTTCCTAAGAAGTGGAAGATTTTTTTTTAACCCTTGTGTTGTGTCCTTTGGGTGGGCATTCCCGAGCACCGAAATGCTCGGAGCCCTGATTGGCAGGCTGCCCACCTCTACCCTGTATAAAAGGGCTGCCTGCCCGACCACATGTGTCTTTTACTGGAGGTTCACCATCACTAATAAAGGTGTTAGCCTGAACCTGCCTCTGCCTCAAACCTATCGAACCCCGATCTCTGGATCCAACACCTTGTGTAGGCAATATTCAGTTACATGGACTAAATGATCCAATTTTCTATAGAACAACTTCTTCCTTTTTATTTATTGGGTTATTAACCTTCATAATTTTGAAAAGAGATTGTGGTTTCTCTGGCCTAATTCTTGAGATCCTGATGGGAGTGTTTTGAGAGCAGCAGTGCACTTTGGAAATTATTTGCAATAAATGAATTTTAATCTGAACAGCTGTTCCTGAATATTAGCCATCTGAAATTTGCAGAACCTAGAAACTGGGCATGGTTACATTTATTTATGGTTTTAGTATACACACATTAAAATAATTAATTGATAAGCTAAGGGTCATTATTCAATAATAATAGCCATGCCATTTAGAATTCCAAATTCTATATTACTTACTCCTGTAATTAAACATCAGCTGATATATTTAGCTTTCTCTTTAACTTAGAGACAGGAATGTGATGGATACACTAGTCATATGATAGACAAATCAATAATCAGTGGCATTTCTTTTTTGCAGAATTTAGCGGTTAACAATGTCTCTGAAAATAGATTAAAACTTAAACAAGTTAAACATATTTAACTTCCAAACATGTGAATAGCACTCTTCATTTCATAGAAAGCAGCAAGAATTTTAAAAGTGCCTAATTTTGCAGATGATATCCTAATAGGCTGTGTCTTGATACAGAACATTAAGCTTCAGTTACTATGATAACTGATGGATATAGTTAGTAATAACAAAACAGTTGGGATTCTAATCAATCTTTTGTAAAATCAGAGCCTTTAAGAAGAATTATGCCTTGATTGTCATGGAATATAATGCTGGTTGAGCATCCTATCTGCATCACATTATTAAGGAACGACAGGCCTATGATTGCTTCATGGACTAGCTTCTTCTTCTCTGCAATAAAAGACAAAGCTATTGGAACTGTACATAGATTATAAACATTATAAATATACTTACAGACAAGCTGCTCTTTGATATTATCACTGAGCAGGTATATGGTATACAAGTAGGGGTAAATACGTTGAAAAAGAAAGAAAAGGGAACTTCAATATGCTGTAAGGCAATAATGCAAGAAGTGTGACTCGGGGACCACGTAAGAATGTACAATATTTTTGTGCCTCTCTAAGTATAATGGGACCATCATCCTCCTCCTCCTCCTTCTTCAGGTCAGAATGAGTGCTTAAAATTTGTGCAGGCTTAAAAATTGATTTCTTTCTTTGAAAGCCTGAAACCATCCCTAAGTGAATGTCTCAAGTGTGCTTTTTCAAAAGGCAACTGGGCTGTTTTTTTCCCTTGAGGAAGAAAACAACATTTCACTGGTCACTCAAGAAGCTTCATCACTTCTGACTGGATGTGAGGGGGTGAGGGTGGAGGGAAAATGGAAGGATTAGTTCTGATGAAGCTTCTTGGATGAGAAGCAAAATACCTTCTTCCTTAAGGAAAAACATATTTCAGATGCTTTTTTTTGGTGGGGAAGCACTTTTGAGACAACCATGACCTGGTTGATGGAGAATCTCCATTGACATTTCTCGAAGTGGATCTCATCTTCATCTGTGCTAGGAGTACAAATGTTTTGCCATTTAGAACTTGATGCAATACTTGAACCAGTAGAAGCTGTAAATTCTGCTTTTCTGACTCTGTTGCATTTTTCAAAAGACCACTATTATTTATTTTATCGGGGTGTGGTGTCTCAGTGGATAAGACGCTGAGCTTGTCAATTGGAAGGTCAGCACTTTGAATCCCGAGCGCCACATAAAGGAGTGAGCTCCCATTACTCGCCCCAGCATCTGCCCATCCAACAGTTCGAAACCATGTAAAAATGCAAGTAGAAAAATAGGGACTGCTTCGGTGGAATGGTCACAGCACTCTGTGCGCCTTTGGCATCTAGTCATGCTGGTCCACAGGTACATCTTCGGACAGTGCTGGCTCTTTGGCTTTAAAACCGAAATGAGCACCGCCCCTAGTGTCGGCTACGACTAGCACGCATGTGCGGGAGGAACCGTTACCTTTTTATTATTTTCAAAGTGGTGAACATATCTACTATTCCTTTCTCTTTCTATTTTTTGTACAACAACCACCCTGTGAGGTTGAGAGAGACTGACTGGTCCAAGTTCACCTAGCTAACTTTTGTGCCAAAGAAAGGACTAGAACTCAGTATCCTGATTTCTAAGGCCTTGAGTGAGAGACATTTTTGTCTCTCACTCAAGACTTCGTGGCATAGATTGCCCCATGAAGGTCTATGACTAACTGATATTAGAGAATATTTGTAGCTTAGGGTTGAATTGTGGAATCCTTGGTGCTGTCTGAACTGGGATTATTTTCCTGCAGACATTTCATTATCAAACTAGGTAACATAATCAGTGCTAATTATTTGTCTGTGACTAATCCACATCACAGTTACACTAAAATCTTCTGGTACATAGGCAAGCCCAGAAGCAATATAATGCCAAGAGATATCTTCATTCTCTGCTTCATAGCAAACTTTCTGGGGAAACCACTTTTTAAGATGTGATCATAGACAACAGCAGTCTGTGATAGTTAACCTACAACTTTTTTAACTTCATTTTCTTGAAATCTACATATTATTTCATCATCTCCTTTCATCTCTACTGCAAGTGAAAAGATCTTCACCTGCCTCCTAATATATTTTTAACTTGCAGGCTTCAGACTGAACATGCTATAAACAGAAAAAAAATTAGACTATAAGAAAAATATCATAGAATGAATTAATGATATCTTGAATAGCCAGGTCCCAGATGTATTTTCTCATGAAGTCAGAGGAGTTAAAAAAAAGGGGGGGGTGTTAAACACAGCTGGCCTTTGATTGCAAAATAATCAAATGAACTATGTAACTAACCTGAGCTTTCCACCTAAGACAAACATCTCTACATTCATTCATATGTTAAATAGTGCTGCAGAGAGTCCTGCCAAGTTTTTTGTTTAGTTAATTACTGTGAGTGTTCTTGCTTGCTTATGAGAGAGAAGAGAAACAAGCAGGAAACTCATAAAAACACATGTTCCTGAAGACAGCAATCACTCATGCTTTAGACAGACTTTTTAAGCATGCTTGCTTGAATTTCTTTCAAGCAAGTGCAATTTAAATTTAGAGAAAGCCTTCTCAGTTGACCCTTTGTCTGGCTGAGCTTCAGCTAAAGGAAAAAGAAACTCAGGCTCTAGAGACAGCAAAGCCATTTTCATTTGGCTAGGAATCTGAAATTTAGTTCCAATCACATTCAATTCACCCAGCCACAATTATCTTCCCAAAGTCCTTGCTATTACTAGAGGCAATAATACCACACTAAGGCCTAAATTGCTTCTCTGCCATGATGCTCCTGGCCATTTTTTCAGAAGTTCATCCATCTCACATACATGACTATGTAGGTTATAATAAAATAGAAATACATACATAATATAAAAACACATAGCAGCTGAGCATCCCAAGCCACCATCAACAAAGGCAAGAGATGGGCTCTACTACACACCCAGGAACAGGCAGGTAACCAATTTTCAGGGCCTTACAGAAAACTATCAGGATTAGGATTAACCTAATTTCAGAGAGATGGTGTTCCACAGTGCAGGCTCCATATCAGAAAAGGCTGTCCTCCTAGATCCTGGCAGCTGACTTTCCCTTAGGTAGTGGTACCCACAGAATGCCCCTCCTACTAGACCCATTGGGCTGAGTAGAAACAACTGGGGAGAGGTGGTTCTGTAAGTACCTGTCCCCAAGATTATTCTAACAAGCGGCATTGTTTCTCCCTAGTCAGCATGCCTTTCCTTTGCTTTCTCAGATGTTTGCAATCATAGGGTTGACTCAGCCTTCCATCTTTCCGAGGTCGGTAAAAGGAGGACTCAGATTGTTGGGGGCAATATGCTGACTGTGTAAACCGCTTAGAGAGTACCGTAAAGCACTGTGAAGTGGCATATAAGTCTAAATAATTAATAAATAAATAATAAATAGATGTCTTCACCCACCCACCCATTCTCATTTTAGCTCTTTTGATACCTTTCCTACTTGTTCCCCTCTGTTTTGCTCCTTATGTTAGCTCTGATGCTACAATAGTCAAAGGTAAAATGTGTAGGTTGCTCTTTTTATCTTACATTTCTCTATAGTCCATAGAAACTTTGTAATCAAGAGAAACCAATAGTTTAGCTTTGTACAGAGATGCTTAAAAAAATTAAGGTAGGGAAGCTTTGCAGTACTGTGAGCAGGGGGTGGGAAAGAAAGAAGCAGGTTTAACCCAGTTTAGGAAGAAACTGAAAAGGTGCCCACTAGAAGATAAAATAACTGAATGGAACATGAATTTCTACAGTAGGTTTGAGGACATTTCACTGACAACCAACAGCAAGTTTAAACAATGAACAAAAAAACAAAACAGCAACTGCCAGCCAGAAGAGAACATGGCAGCTGAAAACTCAGGACGAGATGGCTTCTCAGATCAGCGACCAGATGCTAGAAGGGATGGACTATGCCAGGCAGTGTATCCAGCTGTAGTTGTAATTACAGCATTGGAACAACATTCTGGAGAATGGCTTCAGTTTTGAACTGAAGCTGGAAAACATGGTTGGAATTACATTGTGTAATGGCAAGTAGGAGTAATCTTGGGAGATAAAACCAAGGGGCTAGTCTAATACAGAGGTTTTCAACCAGGGGTCCGTGGACTCGTTGGGTCCATAACAAGTTGCCAAAGGGTTCACAAACAATCAAGAACATTTTTGGGAAAGTAAAATACATGAATTGTTAATTAGTAATTAGTTGAATTTGTGGAAATGGAGTCCGCCAATTAGCAACGACATGTTTTGGGGTCAGCAGCTTGAAAAAGGTTGAAAACCTCTGGTCTAATAAAATGCAACTTATCTGATATCAGGAATGTGGGAAGTGACTCAAAAGATTCTCCTTGGTTTGGGGGGGCTGTAATAGGGAACGTTTGGAAGGGTTTTTTTTCCCCTCATACAGAGTTGATTTGTATTGATAGCCTATTTGTTTATAGAGATTAAAGGTGTGATTTTTTTGTACACTCCCATGCATATTTTAAGATTTCACATTTTTTTTATTATAGATATTTGCATCAGTATAGAAATTTTCATCATTTATATTATACATTTCTTGGTTGTATAGCAATTAAATATATCAAATATGTTTAACTATCTATTATGTACAATATGCCGATTTTTTGTTTAATCTTGTATTTTTTGTTTAATCTGCATTTACATTTATTCTTTTATTCCCATTCCCTTCTTTTCCTTTTTCCTTTGTTTTTCCTTTCTTTCTCTCTTTTTTCTTACGCTTTCACTTTTCCCCTACTTTCCTTTTCCCTCTACTTCCCTTCTCTTTTCTTCCCTTATTTCTTTCTTTTTTTCCTCTTGTTCTTTTTCTACTTTCTTCTTTCCTTTCTATTTTCCTTTCCCTTTCTCTCTACCTCTTCATCCTTCTTTTTCTTTCCCTTTTTCTTTTATTATTTCATTTTCCTTTACCTCCTCTTACTCTTTCTTCTTTCTCCAGTCCTACTCTTCCCCTACTTCTCTATTTTCTTGCTCCTTCCTTCTCTTCTCACTTTCCTCTTTCTCTTTTCCTTACTAGTTTACCTTCTCCTTTCTCCCTGCCTCTTTTCTTTTCCTGTCCTTTTTTCTTTCCTAGTTCTTTTTTCTGTCCCTCTTTCCTGTTGCTCCTTTTACCCTTTCCTTCCCTTGTCTGTTCTCTCATACATCTGCTTCCCTCTCTTCCCTTTCTTCCTCTACCTTCTTCTCTTTCTTTCTCTTTTTCACTTCCTCCTTCCCTTCTTCTTCTCTCCCATGCATATTTTAAAAGCAGCAGAAAATAACAGTTCTGACAATTCTTTTTTCTATTAATTCATTTCATTCTTTTTTTCCCTTGTTGCCTAAAGCAACATTCATTGAACGTAGTTTCCAAAGCAACAAATATTTAGTTCTGTGATGAAGATATAGTATTTAAATGTGAAGTTTTAACCAATATAAAAAAGCAATTTAAAATGCTTTAATGACTTTGATAGAATGAGCCACAACAAAAAGTTCAAGCTAAGCCTCAGAATATGTAACTTACAGAATAATCAATATTAAGTTTTGCAGATAAAGTAAAACACTAAGAAAACTAATAGTGCAGCTTTTAATATATTACATTTTAATGCTAATTCCCATAGAATTCAATGGATATTTCTGCCCTATATCCCGCCAAATGCACACACACATCCCCTGCTCATCTGCATATTCCCACTGAATACACAAAGATTAAGCATATGATTTAATGTAGCCTACCCTGACATTTGAAAAGCATTTAGTATGGTACTACATGATATTTTCATTGTGATTTAGTGAGCTAATTCAAAATACAAACAGCGCTAAGTCTAGCAGCTGTGGTAAAATTATGTAGTAAAACAGAGGGATCTCAGGGTGGGGGGTTGGCTTGGTTTGCCTGAATGAACCTAGAAGATCTTTCACATTTTTTCCCATCACCCTTCAATACATTTGCGATAAGAATTTCTAGAGCTTGAAGGAATCATCCTCATCCTCACCCGTTTTATTATGCAACTTTATTAGCCTCTCAGTAATGTTCATCATCAAGGACTGTGTTGCCTCTTTGTGGTTCCCCGGAGAGGTATAGGAATGGGAAAGTTATTTTATGTCATTTCCGATCCATTTCTTAGGTTTGCTTCAAAGATAACTTAGCCATTGACCCATAGCAGGTCACATGGATTGTTTTCGTGCACACATCATTCATGTTCTATACAAAATCGCCGATTGATTGTCATAGAATTTTGGGATATGTTATTCTCAATATATGAATAACACAGAGCTTCATTTCTCAAATATCAAGTAAGCTTATGATGTTCGGATAGTTTTTTTTTTTCAATTAAATAGCCATAAAGTTCAATACTTAAATATGTTTTCTTGTATTTCTAATGTATATTTAGTGCATTTTAAAATGCATTGTTTTTCACAGGTCTGAGATTTTAAACTGTAATACTAAGATGAATAAGCCTTGAATGGTGAAATATAACAAGGATGGGAGCTACGTGGTTCCTATTTTAGTTTCTCAGATATTATTTCCCCAAAACAATTTCTGCAGCACAGTATTACTTATATATGTGTCTTCTAAAATAAATCCCCTACATTCAAAAGGATTTACTCAATAGTATTTGGCCGTGGCAGTCATTTAATTTTGCTGGACACCATCACAACTATAATGTGCTAACCAACAGCAGAAATGTATCATAGTATTAAGATGACCTCAGTTTAGGCTGCTTTTGCTTTGTTAAACATTGACTGAATTTCATCCCAGGTTATAAACATTGGAAATCCAAGAGATTGTTCAGTTGATAACTCTAAATGATACCTGTGTTTCTCCCACAGATAATGGAAAATTGTAAATGCTATGATAAAAAAATAAAGGCCATCTAATAAATTACACAACACAAATTATTCTCTCTCTCTAATTGCCCATGACTCATTGTCATTCCTCTTGGCAGGAACGATTAGGTGTGAAAGGACTACGCTGATGTTCATGTGATTCAGTATTTTCAGTAACGCATTAAGATGGCTGGAGTGGAGAATATGCTAATTATATGTGTTGTTTATATGTGTTGTTTATACAGTGATGAAAAGAAGCAAAAATATCTCAGTAATCAGGGTAAGATAGAAAGATAGAGAGACAGAGCTTAAGTCTCATTTCATTTCTATGTAGCTCAGGATGGTTTTCCTATGCTCTTATGTAGCCTTTTCCAGGTTGGTGACTTCCAGGTGACTTGGGGTTACAACTCCCTGAATTTCAACTAAAATGACTTTTCAGTTCAGTGGGGAGAAATTTTAGGATTTGTAGCCCCAACGCATATTAAATATATTAGGAAAGGCTGAAACGTATGCATTCTGAAAACTTTTCTACTAGGACTTCTGGAAGATGTATCACAAACTAAAAACAGTTCTGTAAAAAATGGATCTGACAAATGCAGCAAAAACCAAGGAACCTGGAGGCTGATAGTTTTTTTGGAACCTGTCTGGATAAAGAGAGAAGATTGCCCACATGTATCCTGGAAGGTTGCTCCTCATCAGGAGACTACAGGACAGCAGTTTGCCACAGATTTGAGTGTTGAGAGTTAATGTGATTAGAGTCACTTGCTGAGATGGGTGGCAATAGAAAACAAAATCGAATGGAATGGAAAGGAACAAAAAAGAACAGAATAAATCTTGCTTGCAACCACCGGAAATTGTTTTGAAGTACTCTAGGTTCTCAAACCTCACTCTCTAATCACTTTCAAAATTGCTCATTTGCTACTTTTAAGTTGTTGGAGACCCTCGGAATGATAAGTTTTAAAATGCTAGGTGGGTTAGTGTTTAATTCCTCCCCCACCCAAAAAAATAATGATAAAAAAATTATTGCTACAAACCTCTACTTAAGACCTGTACACTGTATGAGCCAGAAAGGGGGCTGAGAAAATAATAACAGACTCCTCACGTCCTGGACACAACCTGTTTCAACTTCTTCCTTCTTGACGTCGCTATAGGACATTGCAAACCAAAACAACTAGACACAAGGACAGTTTCTTCCTCCATGCCATCACTCTACCAAACAACTAACTTCCACAACACTGTTAAACTACTAAAATGCATCACTATTATCCTTCTCATCTTTTCTTATTAACCATTACCTATTATCT
>JANHFO010005369.1:294746-312186 GCA_032468095.1 Pareas carinatus
ACCAGGGAGCAGGTTTCAGGCGTGGGAAGCAGAGCAAGCTTTCCCACGACCTGTTGCCTCCAGAACCGGAAGTCGTCCTTGTTTGATATATTATTAATGTATTCAAACCCCAATGCATAAATAGTTTTGTGTATTTGTATCACCTTTGATACATTTCATCGAATAACTGTATAGTTAAATAGCTGTATTTAAGAGACACTCTGTCCTTACATTTTCCAAAAATAATTTCTAGTGCTTAGTAATATTTTGCTTCAATCCATTTTGGGTTAGATTGAAAAGTACAGGCTGATCTCAAACACATTTCCATAATATAATTTCCGCTGAAAATCAATGAGAATTACATTAGAGTAAATATATTTAGGATTTCCATTGTGTCTACCTCTGAAGACACAGAAATGACTGTAACTAGTAACTATGTAATGACTAGTAACTCTAGGCACATGCATTCATAACTAACTCTCCATTAGATTAAAACCAGTATCTTTTATTTTTAAGACAGTGTTTCTGTAATAGGTTTAATTTTGCAGAGCTTGCTCTTAAGAGATGTATGCTTAAAAGGGCTGATATATATGGATAAAAAATGTATGAGAATCTTAAATGGATAATTTTGATTTTATAGTTAGCTGCATGATATAATTGAGTACACATATGTATATATGTATATCATTATTTCAGCATCATTTTAGCCATTGTTTATCCATTGTCGGATGAAGGCCTCTTCCGCATGTTTTCAACCGATACAATTCTGAGTATGTATGTACGTATGTATATATACACACACACATCATCATTATCATCATCATCATCATTTTAGCCATTGTCTAGACACTGCAGAATAGACACTGCAAAATACACACACACATCATTATCATCATCATCATTTTAGTCATTGTCTATCCACTGCAGGATGAAGGCCTCTTCCACATGCTTCCAACCAATACATACATACATAGGTACACACACACATATATATACATATATTATAATCTATTTTTTAAAAAATATATGAGATTCTGTATGCAAAAACCTAACCAAGAGGACAAGTGGGACAAGTCGTTTTAAATCTGGCACAATGCTGATGCTTCAAAGTAGTCACAGGATGCTAGGTTAAGATATTTATATTGCACTATATGTTATGGTTTCATAATCATACTCAATCTGTCCTGCTATTATAACACAGCATGGTCAGTTTCAAGAGTGACCTTTTCAATCATGCTGTTAAACAGCAATCACAGCAATTACTGATTTTATAATTTTTAAACATAAAAGATATGGATGGTTGAAAGTGACCTAAGGAGCTTTTTGCTCTGCTTTTGTGTATGCTTGGAAAATAAACAAACTTGTTTCCTATAAACACACACTTACAACTGTCACATACATTTAAACTACAGAAGTGATAAGATTAAGCTGAATGGGTTGTCTTGACATCAATTGGCATAACCAAACTGTAATAAAGCAAAATACCTGATCTATCCTGGATAAATTCCATTATTCTTCTTATAGCATCATTTATTCAAGAAAACGGGTGTCCCTTAAAACTTTTTTTTGCATTTTTCCTGAGAATGAATCTTATTTCCTTTCACCTTTGCATATATTTTATATAAAATTATAAAAGAAATACGGGATTCCGTATCAAGATCATTTAGAAATTTTCTCATGTTAGGATTGTTATCTGAAATAAAACTTCATAAATAATATCAAACTAGGGTTGAAGATTCAGACAGCAACTATATTTATTTTAAAAGCAACCTGTACATATTGGGAGGGAAGGGGAAAAGACAATTAAGTTAGGATGATGGTATTAAGATAATTTTTCTTATTTTTCACAAGTAAAGAATTTAATCTGGTATTTTTTCATGGAAGACGCTGCAGTGGGGAAACAAGGAAACCAAAACTCATTTCTGATTATATACACCTTTTGTTTTTTTCCTTTTTAAAAAATATATAGTTTTTATTCTCCTCGCTGTCTCTTTGTTGCGCTCTCTCTCTCTCTCACACACACACACACACAAATACACACAAGCACACATAGACACAAAACACACAAACAATACATACTAGGCTAATGTCCTTTCTTTTTTTCTTTTCCTTTCCTTTCCTTTTTTCCTATCCTATCCTATCCTATCCTATCCTATCCTATCCTATCCTATCCTATCTGTCGTTATTGCTGACCAGAAACCTCGTAGGGACATCTTGCATAAAACAGAAAAAAATGAACTGATGATTTATGATTTTGATATGACAGGAGAGAGTTATGCTGTATCCATAGAGTAAGAGGTAAAATTATAATTGCAATCAAAGGTGATATAAAGAAGATCTGAAGCTAGTTCTTTATGTATTTTTCTTTCACTTCTATTGTTTTCCTTTTTTTCTTACTTATACTTTTAACTTTCCCTTTGATTTTTTCTTTTTTCCTTATTTTATATTAGCTTTTATTAGCTTTTGACTTCCTTTTCAAAAATATTTAATAAAACATTACAAAACAAATTTATGTAGTTGTCCATTTCATAAACATGACTCTGAGGATATAATGTAAGTAAATCAAACAGCTAAAAACAAGGCCAAACAACCATTAGAAACAATTAAGCATAAATAAGACCACAGGAGAATGGGTCAATATTCTAATTACAATGTAATACTGTTCTTTTATGCCATTATAAGTAGTTATTTAACTGTTTAATGTATGCATTATTAAAAGAAACAAAAAGATAAAAAAATGTTAATTATAACATTTAAAACATCTAACATTTAATAATTTAATATGTATTAAATGCAATATGCAATACATATAATTTCATATATACAGTAATCTAATATTTTTTAAATAGTGTTTTATAGGTACATAAATTGAATCCTTATTTTTGTGTAATAATGATGTATCATTTTCTCAATGGAGTTAAGCCCTTTTACAAACAGTGGACTTCAACTTCCAGAATTCCTCAGCCAACATGACTGCCTCAGGAATTGTGGGGATTGAAGTCCACAGGATGTAAAGGAGCCACAGTTGCCTACCCCTAGGTTAAGCTATAGGTTCAAAGAAAATAATACGCTTACCTCACTATTGTGGGTCATGAAAATATTTGCACTGCTTTAACAATATTTTAAAACATACGACATTTAACACAACACAGAATCTATCATCCAAACAACACTAACAAAAATCTGTAACAGATGGCGAGAAGGGATTTGTTCTCGTTCCAACTGAGTACTTTATTCCATGACTTTTTCTGCAGCTAACTGAGAACACATTCCAACATTCAGAAGTACTGAAGTTGCTTCTCATATGGAAGGATTATCTCTGTATACCATATTTAACCATCCTTCTACCTTATTGTTATAGACATATTCAATGGTGAAAGTTGATTTAGAACAATCTATTCTGAGACAGACTACAGAGTAGATTGGGGAAACTGAATTCTCCAAGGTGTTGCTGAACTACAAACCTCAGCTTCTTTTCCCCTTTGGCATATTTCTGGACTGGACTGTCAATATTACAATTCAGTAACATCTACAGGACCACTGATTTCTTTCTCTAGCAATTTAAGTTGTGGTACCAGACCACATTTTTCAGCACCACACTTTCCCAGAGCACAAGACTTTCGTAGAAATGGCACTTTGCAATACCAGATACCAAATCTCAAGCAATCTTACCTGTTTGAGTGTTTTATTTATATTATCCAAATAAACATGGGTTCATACACAATATTTTCTTTTCATTTTCTTGAGTGCAGATATTTGTTTATGCTAGAAATTCTTTTTATATATAGCACTACAGATCAAACATAGTGTACAGTCACCATGTACTTTACTGCTTAACTGTTTCACTGAAACAGGAAACAGGGAACAGGGAACTTTACTGGAAACAAAGAGAACATAGAGTATATACCATAGATCCAAACTTGTAAACACTGCCATCTGCTGGCTGAATAGTACAGTAGTCATTGCATAAAAATATAAGAACATTGTATTCCAACAATTTAAATTCTGGAATGTAAGGAAAATAGAAAAGGAGCCAGAGATAAATGCCAAGTCAAAACAAGGGACAGTATGGAAAGGAGATACCAAAAAGTCTAGATCTATAGGTTACTTGATACAGTTAGTCCTCTCTTGCTGATCACTTGTTCAGCAACCATTTGAAGCTATGATGACAAATGCTGCTTATGACTGAGCCATCACTTTCTGGCCATTCCAGCACCCCATCTGATCGTATAATCATGATCTGAGTGCTTGGCAACCAGTTTGAACTTATGACAGTTGCAGTGTCCTGCTGTTACAGTATTGCAACCTCCACTGCTGGCTTCCCACAAGCAAAGTCAACGGAGAAGTGAACATGGAAGGTTACAAGTTGTTGTGTTAAGTTGTTCCTGCTCCTACCGCACATCCCTGGCATATTGCACTGATATTACAGTACCCTTGCTCTCCTGTACTTTATAGGACTCACCTGTCTATCAGCCTGCTTGCAAACTGCCTAAGGAAAGGCTTGTTGTGTCCAGGTTTTGCAACTTCCTACCAGCTTCCCCATTGACTTTGTTCATGGGAAGCTGACAGGAAGTCAAAAACTCGATCATGTGATGCCTTCACTCACATGATCCTTGCTTAACATTAGCAACAGGGACTGCTGAGATTGCCAACACTAAGTAATGGTCAGAATAACATCACACTTACCGACCACATCTCTTAGCGATGGAAATTATGATTGCAACTCTCATTGTTAAATGAAGACTACTTCTAAGAGAAAAAACATCAGTTTCTGTAAACCATAGAAAGCTTTCTCTGAGCTGTCGTTAAGCAATCTCTGAACAAAATGTTACTGAGATAAATGAGAATAAAGCTCAGTTAGAAAGCAAGAAACATCAGGGATACCAGTAAATCAAAAGCAATTACATTTCATTATAAGGGCCCTCTGGTTTCTCACTTTCTGTTTCAACCTTTTATTCTTATTTTGGGTCACTCTTGGATTTTGGTGGCATTTTTAAATGATTATTCTGGGGCTTTGTGCCTAAATATTACTTTCATCTTCTCTGAGGGACAGAAGAGATTTTAATACTTGGACTGCATCTCTATTGTAATTTTTTTGGCCAACCTTGTTCTGTGTTCTTGAGTTGGTCTTTTGGGGCTTGAAGCTTAGCCTCTCAGTGTATTGGAGAGCATTGAGCTTTTTTTAAGCTCTTCTGAACTTGCCTCTTATTTGCATCAAGATTTTTTTTATGTTCTATTTTGAGCAGCTCCCTCCTGAATGAACTCTTCAATCTGAATCCTCACAGAATGTTAAGCTGTCCTGTTGCAACAGACAAGCAAGCCCACAGGAACATGTCCTATAGATTAGATAATTCTAAGGGGCTTCTTTTAAAAAACTGTTTAATTATATTGTATGTATCCATCCATACTCTTCATATCATTTCCTCTCAAAATGAGTAACATTATGTACAATACAGGCAAAAAACAGGGAATAGTAGGTTAATTAAAGGCACAAGGTTTTTAAAAAGGGCAAGAAATCCTAGTTAAATGTAGTCACTACCAACACCATTCACAATATTGCTCCATTATTGCTCCATAGTTTTCTATCTCTACAGCCATACATTCCTCCATATATTGCCTTTTTTCAAAAATTCTCTTTTTGAACATACTGGCAATCAAGGTTTTTTCAGTATTTTTTCCTTCATATATTTATTTTATATTTTTTATTTGATTCTTATTGATTCCTTTTTGTGTGACTAGCCATTTCAATGTATTTCTTCCATTCTATTTCCTCCATTCCGATCACGTTTGTATTTAACCCATATCCATCCATCCATCCATTAATCCTTGATCCTACCACTTTTTATTTGACCACACCTATTTAGGTAACCTATCATCATCATATAAGAGCCGTGGTGGCACAGTGGTTAGAATGCAGTATTGCAGGCTAATTCTGCAGACTCCAACTGTTCAACCCTGACTGACTCAAGGTTGATTCATCCTTCCATCCTCCTGAGGTCAATAAAATGAGGACCCAGACTGTTGGGGGTGATGTGCTGACTCTGTAAACTGCTTAGAGAGTGTTGTAAAGCACTGTGAAGTGGTATATAAGTCTAAGTGCTTTTGCTATCACTCCATTAACTTATTTCTTATGTTTTTTTTCACATACCCAACTCTAATTTCCACACTACAAAATATACAAAAGTATGCTCAGAATAAAATATGTTTTTACTTCTTTTAGTGTTAATTCCCTGCTACAGGTAACACAGTACCCATTATCTTTCTACCTGAATGTTCATGTGTTGAATTTTCTCTATGCATTTGCCCATTTTTGTTGAATGTTCAACAAAAGCCCAAATATTAATTTAGTTGTTTCATTTTTGGCCTTTTATGTATACCTACCAATTGTTCAGCCTGTTTTTAAAAATACTTCTCAAATACATAACTAATTTGAAAATGCTTCAACAAATTTCCATAGCAACCAAAGAAAATATTATCACTGCAATATATATGTATGTGTGTGCGGGATATATATTCTGTTCCATGTGTGTGTGTGTATATTTACACATACACACACACAGTTAAATCAAAGTTTTGCTGTTTACTATACAGATTGCAATATTATTATTCATATAGTCTTCAGTTTTCTTTATATAAAAGTTCATCTCTTGGGGTTTCCAATAATCAGGTGAAACAGACAATGTTTCTCCTGTTTAAAACTGTTTAAAAACAAATAAAAACTTTTGTTAGAATGAGGGAAATTAAGCAGATGCCTTTGGTATCCAAAGCAAATCTTTTAAATTGACCTTTGATTCCCCATTAAAGAGACATTCAAGGCAGTAGACAGTTCTACACAATTACCGTATTACATCGATTATAAGATGCCACGGATTATAAGACGCACCCTTATTTTTCTAAGTTAGAAATAAAAAATTTGAGAAGGTTGCCCCCTGCTGGCGGTTCGAATATAAGATGCACCATGAATATAGAGACACCACAATACAAAAAAAATGTGTTCTATAATTGATGTAATACAGTATTATTTTGAGGAAGAATGGAAATATTAAAGGTTTGGAATGGTCTAATGGGATGGAATGAATCCTTCAATTTGTATTAGTAGAAGGGCTACCATATCTTACTAGCAAATATTGTTAGGACCAGAAGAGGTCAGCAAAGAATTTGTTTTTCTTTGTCTCTGCCGCCATCTTCTGGACAACCTAGTCAATATGCCCTCAGTCTTTCTGTCTGCACTTACTCATCGCCTGACAGTCTGCTTTTGCCTATGTTCTGCTCCAACCCATGATGCCTTTTCATAGGATAACCCTGTACTGGATCATGTTCAGCTTTGATCTCTTTAAGGTCTTATGAAGGCCCTCACTTATTTTGCTTGTATTTGCCTCACTGGTTAGGATCTTGCTGGGAATCATAGTTTTGGAGAAAGCAAGAGTGCCCTTGATTTCATTACAACTAGTTTACAAGGCAAAGCACTTTAAAGATGGCTGAAAGCAAAAGAACTATCAGAAGATTAATGAAAATTCCAGCAGTCTGGTCTTTATGAATAGTCAGTTTTTCTTTCTTCAGCTGTACTTACTGAGCACATGAATCTGATGCTAAGAAATATAAAAAGGTCTACCCTAAGTCTACTTAAGGTAAATCATTTTGTCTAAAAATACCTTCCTGCCCAAAGTAAATAATAGAAAAAGAAAGTGCCAAAATAAATAACAACTGCAACATAAAAACAAGACCTAAGTGGAAAACTTTATGATCTGCCAATTAGTCATTTTACTTCCCACCCCTGTGTAAATTTTGAGTGCTCTTGTCTTATTCACCTAAATAAAGTAACATAAGGTGCCTAATCATCTTATAACATTGATCTTTTATTACACAATATGTCAAAGCCATAAGACTGTTAATAAAACTGTAATGTTTTTATAATCTACAGGGTTTAAATGGAATTTTATGACTCTAACTTCACTCTACCGCAATCGCTCAGGAAGTTAGTTGACTTAAAAAAAACAACTAAAAAAACCTTTGCACATATTACCGAGTAATAAAAACATTCTTGCACTTAAAATAATGGTGTCTAGATAGCAATAAACTTCATTTGCAATGGATTGCAGTAGAGATACTGCCAATATGTTGTACACAGTATCTTTCCAAAGGAAGCTGAACTCAGTTCTTTTCACCTAAAAATGGATGGAATCTGTCAGGCTGCTTTTGAGTTAATTATATAAAAAGTGCACTTCCTGAACAACATGTTTAAAGGTCCCCCAATCACTGATGCCTAGGTAAAAATCCCCTTAGCAGAAATTTTGGATGTGTAAAGGAACATTTGGCTGCTTCTCATCAAATCTTGCATCACGTTAGATTAGGTACATTGCAATTATTTTGGTACCTTGAGTAATAATAATGTCCATACATAGCTCTCCCAGTTCCTTGCAGCAAAAATATAATAGTGATAAATTAAGTACTCATGATTTTCCTGCTTTTTCAGGATATTCAGAAACAGCCACTTAGGATGGTCATTTTACTCTGCTAATGATAGGGTGGGCCCTGCCTCTTTCTCTCCTCTCCTTGGCCAGTATTTCATTAAAAAAGTTAATAATAATCTGATTTCCAGGAAAGCTTTTGGGCAAATATTAGAGCTAGAAAATGACAATGATAAAATAGCAATGATAGTTGTTACATCCTCAAACCCCAATAAATTTAACCTTAAACTGTCTACAGTGGACCTCACTCCATTTCTAAGAGGTCTGTAAAAGTGCATTAGCGTGCCTATCATCCTCGTCCTACTGTCCCCATTTATTTGTACTCATTTCTATGTTTAGATAGTATGCTTTTACTTATACTCGTTTTTTTGCTGTTGTTGTTTTCTCATATATGCTTGATTAAATAAATAAACAAACTAACAAATAGTGAACATCTTTGAACCAGCAAAGGAATACCTGTGAATAATATTATTAAGTAGGTACCTAGTCACCGGCTTCATGACAGCCATTTACATGTGCACAATATTTTAAATGTGCTACTGATCCCACAAGTTTTAGAAAGCTAAAACTTGCGTATTATTCAGAACTATTTTTTCACATACTTCTAGTTACTGGATAACTGTCTGGCCAGAAAGAGAATTTGTTGTAAAATTCAGAAACAAATATGTGGAGGATGGAAGGAAAATGGGGCCCTTTGACCTCTCCAAATTTTAACAAGTCTCTCCTTAAGGCAAGAATCTAAGAAAGAGCTCCAAGGAAGTATGGGATTTGGCACTGGCACACTATCCATAAATGTATAATCCATAACATCACAAACTTCCTTCATGAATGTACTCGCTGTAGGAGAAATTATCTTTTACTGGGAATACGGCTCCAGCTGGTGTCAGATATACAAACCTGTCTTGCAGCTGACTGGCATACAAACCTCTGTGTAAAAGTATACCACAAGAAAATTATTATTCAATGTCCATAATGTGAGAATATGCTAGCTAATGTGTTTCCGCCATACAGATAACATTTATAACAGAGACGTATTGTGCCATCATAACCGAGTTATAGTTTGCATCTCCTGGAAACCCTTATAGAAACCTTGGAATGAGAGATCAGATATTTAATATATGGTAGATTTCTAATTTCCTCAAATAGATAACTTTGGACTCCAAATTAATAATGCCATCAGTAGTAAGAACCTTAAAATAAATAATAATAATTTGTTAATTTTATATGCTGACCAGCTCCCAGAAAATCTGGACAATTTACAAATTATTAAAAACATTTGAAAATGAGAAAACAATAGATGCAAAAGAAACAAGATGGCAGAGACAATAACCTAGATGGGAACAAAGAAGAAAAGAGTGCTTCAATCACTTTTTACAAAAGTCTGGGTGAAGAGCCTGATCTTAGGGCTCTTTCAAAAGACTAGTGTTCTGCTTCAGTCCACATGAATGACATGCACAAATATTTTAAAGGCTTTAAGAAAAGTCTAAGCCCCTAATGTGAATCCTCAAGACCTCACTTGTACCCACTTGCAAAGTCCTAGGAAGTCCAACACTGCTCCATCAAGGTACAAGACTACCATATCCAAAGGCAAAAGCAAATCCAGATCCACAAAGGCCACAGTTCAAATCCAGTCCAAAGTTCAAGGCAAAGGTACAAATTCCACAACCAAATCCAAGGTACAAACACACAATCAATTTTAGCCTAAGGAAACCAGGAGCATAAGGACAAAGCATGCACATGGTAAAAGAACGAGTGGCTGTTTCCAACATCCCCCAATGTTGCTCATCTGATTAAACAGGCGCTCGCTAGTGTAGCTCATCAGAAGGGGTGAGGCTACTGCTTCACAAGTAGCCTGACTGACCTCCCTTGTGACTGCTTCCTCTCAGTCCTGCGCATCTGCTGATCCGCTGGGCAATAAATAAATATCTTGCTTTAAACATCCTCTCAATGCAATTATTGAAAAAGAAGTGAAAAAAAAAACACTTTTGTCATGAAAGAGAATATTATTCAAGTTATTTTAGTCAGCAGCTTATTGTTTTACCTTTTGAAAAGTTTGGCTGTATATCTAGCTTCACTTACGAACCATCTTTATGAAGAAATAAATCACAGTCCCTAGTTATTATAAATCGACGTTGATCTGCTAGCCTCTGTTCTGTTATTTCTGATTCTGAATATTGTTTTTTCCAGAACTACATTCGTTTCAAATATCTTCTTCTTGTTGGACTTGATTTGTAATAACATATCATTAATTTTTTGTTTTCAAACACTCCGTATTTGCGACGAGTAAACACCTTTTCTTCCAGTAGTTCTGCAGCTGCTGGCCCTGGTTGCTCAACCAACAGTCCTGAGTCCTGTAGCCCATTTTTCACCAGATGTCTTCTTTTTTTTGTCAAGAGAATGTTTATTTACATGATTAATTTTGCAAACATGACAAGGTCAATTTATACAATCAGATATAAACTGTTGTTTTTAACCTCTTAGTTTCTTGAAATCTTGCCTCCTTTATTTCTTCCTCTTGGTCTTCTTTCTTTCCTTTCTTCTCCTCTTCTTTCTTCTTTTCCTAATTTCTCATTCTTATTTTGCCACCCAAAAGTTTTTCATTTTTACTTTTTTATATAGCTTTATCCAAATTCTCTTAATTTACTTTATTTGCTACATTCTCTTTAAGTTTATCTTTTAATATTACATTTCAACCTACTTATCACAGATTTGCTTATCTTCCACAGTTAAGCTACTGAGACCGATAGCTTAAGTTCTTATACATATATAACTAACAACATTTTATTAAAGAAGGAAAACTAGGCATATCAAGTTTTATTAATTGGTTTCAGATTTCAAATATGGACAACTTCTTATTCCCTCTTTTTTCCTTTTTCTTCTTTTTTTCCCTTTCTCCTTTCTCCTACTTTCTCCTACATTCTGTCTCCTCTTTCCAACTTCCGTCCACTCTTTCATCTACACATTCCAATTCCTTTCTCACTTATCTAATTTCCTTTCTGTTTCCTCTTTCTTTTCTCTTTCTTTCTTCTTCTCCTTTCTCTTTTCTCCTACTTTTTTGTTTTCTCTTCTCTTCCTCTTTTCTCACCCTATCTATATTTCTTCCTCTCTCTTCTTTCTAACTTCCATCCACTCTTTTATCTACACCTTCCTTTATTTCTAATTACTTCAGTTATAAGTTCGCTCATTACATTCACCACCATTTTCTCATTTCCCAATCTGCCCTTTTAACAGTTTGCCACAATACATCTTTCCATTTTTCCAATTTTCTCTCTTTCCTCTTCCTCTTTCCTAACTTTTCCATACCTCTTGTTATCCCTTACTCCCATTTCTAGTTCCATATTTGAATCTGTCCCCCAAATCAATCAATTACTTATTTCATTTATATATCTTCCACAATTTACCAATTTTACACTTTACCCATGTTTCTTTAATTTCTGTTTGTTATTTACTCCTATTATAAAAACCAAGCTTAAAAAATTATCTTTTCCATCCAAGTCCTTGGAAATTACAGCTTTCCTTTCCCCCCAATTTTCTTTCCAAAACGTCCTTTCTCTCTAATCCTCTCTTTCTCTCTCCCCCGCCTTCTTTCCCTTCTTTTTGACATCTCTCCTTGGATGCCCAATCTTCTCATTTCCGCCAATGTATGTCTTTTCCTTTTCTTTTGGGCCAATATTTCACCCCCCCTGTCTTTTCCCCATTCCTTTTTCTTCCCTGCTCCCTCGGGCTCCGTCAGTCTTCCTATCCATCTCTTCCTGGCTATTTTCCCTCTTTTATCTAAATTTAGCCTTGCCAATTTTATTTCCCTTTTACACCAATTGTTTCTAATTTCCCTCTGCCTTTTCCTTTCTTTTTCTCTTCGCCTTATTTCTCTTAACTCCTCTAATGTTTCCAGTAATTTCTCTATCTGCATTGTAAAGTTTTCCATCCAGTGCCCTCCCTCCCCGTTCTTTTTGTGCTCTCACTATCTTGGCTATAAAAAAAAAATCCCTTTAATTTGTTCTTCCCCAATCCTCCGTCACCACCTATTTCAGGTCCAAATCAGATTAAGTCCAATTCATTTTTATATCTCAATGTCCCAAACCTTTAGTTATTTGTAGTCCTTTGTGAATTTTTCATTAATTTTCTAACTAATTAGTTCCAATATTCAAAGTCCAGTCTTTGTTTCTTTCTTGCTCCAGCAACTATCCGCTTTTTTTCCGTTAAAGAGAACCAACTTTAAACCAAGTCCCAAGAGTCAGTTTCAGAATTAACACTTTAAATGTCTGTCAAATCTTTAATTTATGGCCGTTTTCTTTTCAGTCCCCGGTCTCTTCCTACTATTTCTCATCCCACCGTAGAAGTTCGCCGGTTTTTAAAAGAATCTTTACAGGCACGTTTTCTTACCCTCCACAGATTCTGTGTGGTAGTTCTTTGTTCCTATTTTTTTTCTTCATCTGTAGGTGGCTATTTTTAGTCCAATTCTTTGCTTCCGAACTCTCCTGTGGCTTGCTGTTATTCCCACGACGTTCCGTTTGCCCTCAAAGTGGCGATTCATGCCGATTCACACATTGGAGATCTGAGAACTGTAAAGCGAGCTCCAGGACTGGGGCCGCTGCCCCGTTCATGTCCACCGCTGCGCTCTGTCTTCGGACACCTCTCTGGGGCGTCTGAGGATGCGTTCGTAAACCCAAACGAGGAAATCCGAGACTTCGGTGGCCAGAGCACTGACCGCCTCACCTCCACTGAGACCGCCCGGAACCGGAAGTTGCAGATACAGAATTTTTATTATGCACATTAGAAAACTACAGCATTACATGACTTTTTGACATCATCGCTATTCAAATGGAGGCCCTTCTCATAACATTTGACAACATTTTAAATTCCTCCAGCAAAAAAATCTCCCCCCCCTGGGATTGAAGCCAAACGAGGTCGGAGTCGCTATGGGGGGGGGGGCGGTGATCAAAAACATCCCAATGTTGGAACTGCTCCAAAAGTTCTCGGGTGCGTCTAGTGGTGTGCGGGCAAGCATCATCGTGAACCAACATCACACCGGAAGTCAGCATGTCCCGACATCCATCAAGTAAGACGAGTTTCTGCATGTCCATTCATGAAGGAACACAGAAACCCACATCTTTTTGGAATACGGCCTTTCCCTGAATGGGGAACGATGACTTGCTTAATTGGGAATTTTGGCACTTTGAGTCACACCGCTTCGACAATGACCGTGCGCTTCACAAAGCTGTTCCAGGGTGGGTTATTTCCCAGGAGGGAGATTTCTTTTCAGAAGGAATTTCAAACCTTGCAAGATATGATGACAAGGGCCTCAATTGGAATGGCGGTGATGTCAAAAAGTCATGTTATGTTGCAGTTTTCTAATGTGTATAATAGAAGTTCTGTATCTGCGAGTGTCTGTCCTTGATGACCGAATGGAGTTTTTTTTTTGAATTGCCCTCGTATTTAAGTATGTTTTTATTTGGATATCACTTCTTGATTTCGTGCTTGTGTTGTACAAAAAAAATGAAACTTTAACTTTAGCTTTGATGACTAGATTGATTTGTTGTAACAGAAATGGCTAGTTATATATTAATGTATAATTACAAAAAAGATGAATGTTGTTTTTGTGCACTGTGCTAGAGAGTTGGAAGTCAGTGCTTTTTTCTCTCTCTCTTCCCTTGTACCTCGCATTTTCTTTCCCTCTTTCCGTTCCTTTCCCTTAACCTCTTACTTTTGTTTTCTTTGTATTTTATATATTGATAAAAACAATTATATATATAAGGATAGATAGATATAGGTATAGGTATAGATATAGGCATGGTTTTTGTATATAAAAGAAAGTTGATTTCCATTTTAATGAGGTAAATTCTGTTTGAAGTCTGTAAAGTCTGTGCAACTCCACAGCCCCTTCTGGGTGTTTCAGGATTAGCACAAGATCTGTTAGATTATTTCTGGGCTTTGAGCTAGAAAACCCACAGCGGATTCCTTCCGATGTCCCTGGAGGCCGGCTGGAGGAGAAGGCCCTGGCCGTGAGGCTAGCAAAGCTCCAACAGTCGGCCTCTCCCCCCCCCACCTCCCCCGGTCACTTGACTTCGGGCACTCAGCAACATGGCTGCACTTACGGCTATTTGTGGTGTCCCGCAGTCAGGTGACCGCCTTTTAGGGCGGTTTTGCCAAAAATGGGCAGTTATTTCTGGTTTTCAGCAAAACCATGTCCATAGCAAATCACTGGTTAATCAGGGCTTAACGACCACTGAAAAATTATGTCAGTTGTATGATCAACAGCATGAGAGTTAGGACTTAAAACTATAATGGGCCCTGCTTCATTATGGTTGTAACTTGAGGACTACCTGTACTATTCTCTGCATCTGTTCCAGTTTCTCTGAATCTCTTGAACCGCAATTGGATCAGTGCAAATGAATTTCGCATGAGTTGCAAATACACTTCTATTGACGCAGTTTAAAAATGAGTTCGTCTTTTTAGCAGCTATGTCATTCTGCCAATTGACACCCAGATCGCATTTGTTTGTTTGGAATTCCATTGTTTTGTTTTCAGGTCACCCGCTTCGGATCTAACACTCTCCAGATGGCCTGGAATTTGGTTTCTCTTAGCTATCAACCCTGGTTCTGTGTCATCCACATGTTTGATAAGCAACTCCTTGCCTCTGCATTTGAGTTGTGAAGAGAGAGAGAGGTTGACCTAGAATAAAAGAGTTGGGAGGGACCTTGGAGGTCTTCAAGCTCATGCAGGACAAATATCCTAGGGGATAGATAGACTTCTTCACACCCTACATGCCTGCTGGTCGTAGCCGACTCTGAAACATGTAGTCACAATAACGAGGCACGACGCTGAAGAGCTCTGAACAACTGAACTTTATTAACTGCTGTAAAATATTCAACTAAACTACCAGCAGCTGCAAAACTCTGCTGCTGTCTTTTTAACTTGGAGCTTCAAGCATACTGTAGGATCCTGGGTCTCCCAGACTGACAGGAGCCGAGCCAGTTAGCGTTCCTGCTCTTTTAGGATGGTTTGTTCCAGTGTTTAAAAATGTTCTGTGTTCTGATTGGTTGGGACGCGCTGAGCGCACCGAATATAAATCCAGGCAGCTGCAGCTTAGCGGCTGCCGGTATTCTCTGTTGTGCTATTCAATAAACCTGTTGTTTGCAATCAAGCGCGTCCGCCTCTTCAGTTCCACGTTTCTACACCTGGCGACGAGGAGTACGGAGCTACGGACCTAGGCGCGCCGTCATGTCGACCATTCAGCCTCCAGCCCAATTTAACCCCGCGGTGGAAGGGTGGAAGGCGTACATGTCCAAATTTAATTTTTATATCGCCACCCACAAGCCGAACGACTACCCAGAAGACCGAAAAAAGGCTCTATTCCTGAGTAATTGTGGGAATGCCATGTTCGACATGGCATCCAACCTCGTGGAGCCCATCATTGGAAGAGACACCGTGGAAGGAGCTGATCGAAAAACTAACGGCACACTACGCCCCGACGCCGTCAATGTGGGTCCAATGCCACAAGTTTCAGCACAAGATTCAGAAAAAGGGTGAATCCATCAGTGAATACCTGGCGGCGCTGCGACAAGGGTCCGCCCACTGCAAATTTCAGAATGTAGATGAGTCCTTATTGAGTCAATTCCTGTTCGGAATTCGGGACATTGCCCTGCAACGGCGCCTACTGGCGAACAAAAAGCTCACCCTGGAGCTCGACGTGGACGACGCGTTGGCAACGGAATCGTCGGCTTCCGCTGCAGAGTCCCTGCAGAAGCTGGCTGTAGGGACTGCCCCTGATGCACCAGCAGCTGAGGTGCATCAGGCTTCCACCAACAGCCCATCGGGTGGGTCATCCAATGACAAGGATGATGGGGAGGTCCACCAGACTGCCCGACAATCTGATCCAAAAAAGCACTGCAGTTGCTGCGGGGGATTCCACCCAAAAGCGACGTGCAAATTCAGGGAGGCGGAGTGCCGCCGCTGTGGGAAACACGGGCACTTGGCGCAGATCTGTAGAGCACCACGGCCCGCGACCCCTCCTCCCCCACAATCGCCCACCAGGAAGCCGGAGCGCAAACTGGGAGTGGAAAAAAGTCTGCATGGAAGCCCAGACCAACAAAAGAATCCGCCAACGCGTATTCAATTCAAGCCGGCAAAAATGTTGCTAAGTGTAGCAAGGAACGCGCGGCTACAGTTTCAGCTTGCAGCACCAAGCTGACCGCCAACGTAACTCTGAACGGCGCACCCTGTGCAATGGAGGTCGATTCCGGACCGGAGATTTCCATGATCTCCTGGTCACATCTCAAGCACCTGTGTCCCACAGTACGACGGCATGACATAAAGCAGAAAACCTGCATTTGACGGACTATCAGGGGAACACCATCCCCATCCTGGGCAGGATCGAGGTCACCGTCGCTTACCAGGCATTCCGAGGCCGCCTTCACATCAAAGTGGTCGGAGGACGGCTGCCTCCCCTCCTTGGTTTGGAGTGGTTCAAGCCCCTGGGGCTCGAACTCAAGGGCGTCTGTCAAGTAACCCGACACTGGAGCCACAACCTGATCCAGGACTTTGCTGATGTCTTTTCCGACAAGCTCGGCAAGTACCGGGGCACCCCAATTTCGCTGAACCTCAAGCCCTTAGTTGCACCGATTAGGCTGAAACCCAGGAGAGTCCCCTTCGCTCTGTGGCCCAAAATCGACCAAGAACTGGACAAGCTGATCAGGCAGGGTGTATTAGTCCCTACTGATCATGCGAAATGGGAAACCCCTATAGTCACCCCAGTAAAAGGAGACAGTTCCGTGCGCATTTGTGCTGATTACAAATGCACGCTCAACAAAGGGCTCCAACAGAGTGCTTACCCCATCCCGGTGGTACAGCACTTGCTGCACTCCTTGGGCCCCGGGAAGGTCTTTGCGAAACTCGATCTCACACAAGCCTACCAGCAGCTGCCAGTGGACGACGAGGCAGCTGACGCCCAGACCATAGTGACTCATAGGGGGGCATTTAAATGCACCCGCTTA
>JANHFO010005369.1:315027-325287 GCA_032468095.1 Pareas carinatus
TAGATAGATAGATAGATAGATAGATAGATAGATAGATAGATAGATAGATAGATAGATAGATAGATAGATAGATGAGGGATAAAAGATAATTAAAAGAGAGCAATATTTTAACAGATAGAAAGAAAAGGTTCTTTTCAAAAAGTGAATTGCTGAGTTTAAGTTACTCATTCTTCATATTTCATTTTTCTATGCTTCATACATTTCAGTTGTTATGAGAAAGCTTACTGTGTGTGCTTCTGTGTGCCCATGCTTAAATACGCTTAATTGTTATATTTCAATAAACAAGCATTTTTTAAAATCCGGGATCTAAATAAATAAATAGAAGGCCTGAGCTAAGTAAAGCCTAGGAACATAAGACTCCAACTGCTACTAATCATTTAATCACTTCTAAGGCCAACAAATTAACAGTAACACCACTGGATGTGCAAAGGACATAAAACCAATTAACACACAGCAGTGCAAGTAAATTATACAGAAGGGAAAAATCTAATCTTTCTTTAAAATGGTTTCCAGAAGCTCAGTACAACAGAGAGAAAATTCCAGTATCTTAATGATAAGTCTGATTAGTCAATAGTGGAATATACTTCTAAAATAAACAAAACATGCTTAGTGGTCCCTTCTAGAAAAGTATTTAAAAAAATGAATTTACTCACATTTCTATTGGATGTTGGAGAAGACAATGGTACACTCATTCCTTAGGAAACCATTGTTAAACTCAGGGATTCTGGATTTTTTTTTTGTCCATTGTTAGGTAAAGTTGCGGCGGTGGTGATGCTACATCTCCTAAGATCTCTAGCAAATGGTATGTGGAAATGACTTTGGGAAAGCAGGGGAAGTGTTGCTCATGAATGAAAGGAAATACATGTGCCCCAGGATAATGTTGCAGGATTCAATCTGAGTTGGTCATGAGGACTAAAGGTTTACTCTTCTGAGCTTTGGGACTCATGTGGGAATCCATTCTCAGGGAATTTCTCTTTACCAGAATGTGTGTGTTGCTGTCCAGGAAATGATCTGATAAGAGAGGACATAGTCCGTAGCTACATAATGGATGGAACAAAAAAGTTGCAGAATGGATTCCCTCAAGTTCTCAGGAAGTAAAGAAAATGGCGAGAGATTTGTACTTTCAGACATGCAAGATTCTATTATGTAGCCTTGCAATAAATTAGAATAGCTTATCTGGTTGTACTTCCTATTTGGTGTACCTGGAAACCTTATAGTCCTGGAAGATATGGATTATCTGCACCCATTACAATTAGGTTTTGGATCAGACTTTATCACATTTTTGCCTGTGTAAAATACAGACCCAAATTAAATGTGGTCATAGAATCAGTCGAATAACAATCAGAAATACATTGATGATCTCAAAGTGTTAACTGTAGTGAACAAATACCGCTTTCATGATAGCATTAGCTTACCTTAATATAAACAAATTTGCTTGCGAACATGAGCCTGAAATATAATGGAATAATGATAAAATGAATATTGACAAAGTTCCACATTAATTTTCAGGGAAATATTTATTGTCCTTATTTTATCCCATTCATCTGTCCTATAGAGAAGAAAAATTGCACATGGAAGTCTCAGATTTGTCCCCACTAAGTAAAGAAGTGAATTCCATGAGAAAATGTACAATTACTTTCTAAATAAATCTGTTTAGAGCAGATTAAAGCAAAAAAAGTTTATTTTTGTTTTTGTTTCTTTTTATTAGTGATGTGGGTTGTTTATTAATCAGTGTTTAACAATGTAATTACAGCTGTTTTTAGTCACACTAGACAACACAGATGAATAAATGATCTGCAAGTACTGGTGTGTGGAAAAAAGGTAATGAATTCTTTTCAGAAGCCCATTAATTTACTAGTAATACATACAGAGTTTGATGAATTAGAAAATATTGTATACTTCCTGAATATTGCTACAAAAACTGCAAAGCATTTAATCATTCTGTTTCCTTTCATTTATTTTTCTTCCTGTGGCATCATATGTTGAGATTTTTTTTTTATTTGAATAAGGCTGAATGCTATACAACCTATAGAGTGCTATTAAAATGGGCATTGCTGCGTATCATTTTCTCTGCCAGCAGCTGTGGCAAATTTTGATGCAAACTAATTAATTATTTCCATTAAGAGAAAGCCTTAGTGCCACTTGGCCAAGGCCTAGAAAATTAGGCTTCCGTCTTTCAACTGTCCTTAACTACCCTTGATGCAACTTGAAAAGGAAACAATATTTAAGCACAAGGAAAACACCTGAAGGTCAACCTAATTAATGAGAACTACCTTAATTTGTTGAATAAAGTTACCGTATCTCATCATAATTATCCGTGTAGTGCTTTTATGGTAATATTTCTTGGGTAGTGTTAGGTTCTGGGGTTTGATGATGGTGGCTTAGATCAGCAGTACCCAACCCTTCCAGCTCTGTGGACCAGCAGTAGCGGGCAGCGGTGGGCGATAGTGGTGGGATTAGGGGACAGTTTATCAAGTGCAACCTAATTGTGAACATGCACAAATAGAGCTTTGTGTGCTTGCCCGCCACTTGCACGGCAGTCTGTGAACTGAGGACTCCTAGTTTAGATCACAGATTTCCTGAAGTTTTGCCAGCAACTACCTGAGTGAGGTGGGTGACTAAGAAGTATGAAACACAAATAAATATCAATAAACATGCCTGGCATGTGTAGAGGCAATGCTTGTCTTTATAGCAGACCACCCTGTCTCTGAAGATGCCAGTCACAGTAGCCAGAAAAATGTCAGCTATTCTGCATTCTAGATCAGGCCCTGGAACTCCAGTTCTGTCCAAAGTATGACTAAGGTAAGCCTATAGCTTAAATAAAGCTTACTAGACCACTGACATTTCATTGTGTAGGGATTGCATTGACTATCTTCATGCACCCTGGCTTTTGCCTTGTAGTTGTATTACTCTGCAAATGAGTTCTATCCATGGTTTGTGGTATTTTGTAAGAGGCCTTTCTGAGAAATTACATCAGGGGTCCCCAAACTGTCGTCTGTAATCCACTACTGGGCCATGGCCTATTCCCAACCATGTGAGTGATGAACATCAGTGCTTGTAGCCCCACTTACACAAGCAACGGGAGCTGATGCTCACAGCTCCACTCACACAAGTGGCAGGCACTCACATACGCACACACCTGTCCCTCACACAAAACCATCCCCTCTCCCCCTCCCACCAATGCCAGGCTGCCAATTCGGAAAGGTTGAGGAATGCTGACTTACAATATAACCTATTCTCAACAATCAAAATCTCACTTTTTGGACATTGCCCATTAATAATGATCTGCTAGGAAATTATGTTCTGTTCTCTTCCATTGTTGAGTGCACGTCTGCAATCATCTACTACAGATTGGTCTAATAAAGCTTAGGCAAGGCAAAAAAATGCAAATATTCATTCCATGTTACTTCAGACCGATTATAAAGAAATGACAGATTATATATATATCCATATATATTCCTCCCTCCCTTTTTCTTTCCCTTGAAGTTCCAGTGCTTCCGGTTTTTGCTGAAATGCAACTGCACCATTTCTCATAGCTCACTGCCTTCACTTGTCTCTTCCTCCTCTCCGAAAAAGATCTCAGCAATTTCACTTTCTGTGTTTTCCTCACAGTGGAAAGAATTTTAACAAGCTTTGTTTTTCAGCTCTTCGTACCTGAGACTTGGTGAATCCAGATGCTGCTACATATAAGGCCTGCAATGCTTATCTTGTAGACTGATCGATATATTTGATCTACCTGGTTCTTACGACCAGTTCAAAATCTTGACCAAATAGCACAGCCAGAAAAAAAAACTAAACAGAAGATTGAGGAAAGATTCAATGCTTACCATTTTCTTCTTTATCTTTGACCTGAAGTGGACAACAGAAGTTATTGATGAAAACATAATAGAAGCTTTATTGACAGAAGTGGACTTTTATTTGAATCTCCACTGTTTCCATGTTTTGGAACTCAGAAGAGTTGATGAGATTTCTCACTGTTGATACTGTTATAGTTCTAGTTTTGCAGATGGAATTCAGTCCTGAATTTAGTTATTTGTCCTTCGTGCCAACCCACTCCTTGGATTATTCACTTGGCTATGGAACCTATAGACCTCTGTCCTTCTAAAAATTCTACAACTGCCCACACAATCTATTGATTTTTCCCACATTTTAAGATGTTTCTTGATATATAGTAGATACCGACACATTCTCACATTTATACATTGTGATTTTTACTAAGCTACTCTTTTCTGTTCTGCGTTTTTTACTCTTGGATATTTTCTGTATGTCTAGGTGCAGTCTATAATCTTACCTAAAGGCCCAGGTGCC
Organism: Pareas carinatus; assembly: GCA_032468095.1. Taxonomy (NCBI): domain Eukaryota; kingdom Metazoa; phylum Chordata; class Lepidosauria; order Squamata; family Pareidae; genus Pareas; species Pareas carinatus. The sequence continues at coordinate 319,336 of JANHFO010005369.1, forward strand.
AGAACTGTTCGCCTTTAACATGTGATTTTGTATTTGTAGTCCTTCACTGTGGAATACTGCTATGTAGATTTTGTAGAACATGCTTGCTTCTGGGCGATTGTCTAACAATACTCTGAAATGAAGGCGTGCATGTGATATCATATTTCAGCCAATAATCTTACCTTAGCAAATTGCCAAAACGTGTATACACGTTTTCATCTCACATTACCTTGATGCTTTATGAACAATCCTCCTTGGCATGTAACATCCTTGATTTATTCTTAATTGGGTAATAGTAATGTAAACTGCTGATAGCTGAAAATGCAAATGATCTGCAAGCAATAGTAATGAAAATCAAGGAGCACAGTAAAAATGTGGGACTAAGATTGAACTCATGACAAGTGTGGCAGCCAGCCTAAAACTGGAAAATGAAGATATTAAAGTGGTGGATAGCCTTTTAGAATCAACTATCAGCATGAAAGAAACAAGGAAGGAAGAAAAAACACCACATATTACACCAGGCAATTAGGCTGCCTTGAAAAAGATATTAAAATGCCCTGAAGTGTCCCTATTTACAAAGATCAGAATTGGGCAGGCAATGGTTTTACTTGTGATACACAATCAAAGTAAAAATTGGACTTTGAAGAAGCAGGATCGAAAGACTATTGAAGCTTTTGAATTTTGATTTTTTTTCTTCTTTAAAAATTATCAGACAGAAAGTTTACTAATGCTCTATCAGAAGCAGTGTTTGTGTTAGGTTTGCTTATTATATTAGAAGTCCTTTATTCATTTATGGTGAAAGGAATGAATGGATGACAATAAATAAACAAACATAGAAAACTAAAGTCTCCCTTCAAACTTACCTCACCCGGTGATAATATAGAGATTTCCGTATGGTTTTCCTCCTGACAGTCCTAAAATGAATTTTTTTCTTAATCTCTCTGCTTACAACCACGTAATTTTCTAGTGGTCTCCCATCCAAATATTGCTCACCTCCAATCTGCTTTGTCTTTTCAAGAACAGTAGTCACTTAGTGCTGCCACCTTCTGCCAGAGAAGTAAATAAGGGAAAAAACTAAATAAAAACTGAAAGTGCATGATAATTTATCTCAAACATTAAGAGATTGATTGCGTGGGAATTCCATTTGAAGTCAGCTTTGTTCATGCTATTTTAGTTTCCATTTCATATTTTAGCTTTTGTATTTATGTATATGTTTGTTGTTAGATGATCACGTTCATGAGTGTGTATTTATGTTGTACGTCACTCGGAGTCACAACGTCTGAATTCGGCAGCCTTATAAATCTTGAAATAAAGAACAAAACCAAGCTGTTCTTAAATAAAGCTATTTATATGTGGAAGAGATAATAGACATGTTAATGTACAATGTTAATCTACATGCTTCTACCACTGTAAGAAATGGCTTTATGGAGGATGATAAAGATCATTGCAAGATCTTTATGGGAGTGATTTGAAGGAGGTTGAAGGGGTAGTCTAATAGGATGATTTGCTTGAGGAAGCACTTTCAAAATTCTTTATGAAGAAAAGAAGGGAAAGAGGATTTGCTTTAGCATGAAGCAGAAAAAGAACAGAAGAAGCAGGAATTGTTAAGGCAAAGTGTGATAAGTAACCCATTTAAGGGAAGCAAAGCTAGGAAACAATGCAGTTAATTTTACAAGTCAGTTCTAAATGGATAAAATAGTGGTTGAACAATTATAGCCAAGTCCATCATAAACAGCAAAAACTAAAATCACCAAATAAGAGAAAAAACAAAAAAAAGTCACAGCAATGGAAGAAGGAATTCTGACTATCTGTTGTTTAAATAGATATTTTATCCATTTAACATTTTCTGAAAAGTTTTAAAGGAAAAAAAATTGCTATACATGTTAATTATTGTCCTGCCTGTATGCATATTTATTTTGGCATTTAAATTTTCCATTTCCATTTTGCTTTGAGTTCCACAAGATGTTTTTTTACTTTTAAAACTATGCTTTGATTTAGAAGCATCCTATAGCTCTACGTGAAATAATCTCCAGGTTTCATCCTTGCAGATTGAGCCCAGTTTCTCTATGCCTTCACTGTCCTTTTACACAGTACACTGTTTTATCCATCTTGCTGCCCTCTTCCTCTTTTTAAAACAATTAATTGTGCCTTAGCTTCATATTAAAACAGCATTTTGGCATCTCCTTTTAAACATTTATAATATTTGCTTAAAAGTATCAAATCTTTCTCTGGAAGTAGAAAAGAAGAACTCATGAAACCACCAAAGTTAACTAATCAGCCGCAACGTTACTTAGAATCAAAAGGTTGTTATCTATTTCTCTTCAGTTGAAGACTCTATACACGTGACAATACAATGAGCATGTTTACATGGCAACTGACCTAATATAAACTATTTCTTCATCGTTTTAAGGCATGTAAGCAACATGCTTACAATTTACCCTTGTAGAATTTGAGAGCCCTACAGCTGGAATAAATAAAGTTAAATATCTATAACTTCTGCTGGAAAGAGGCTTCCGGGAGCCATTTTTCTAAGTCATAAATGATAACAGTCAATGTCACTGATTATTCGTCTGCCACCAGCATGTTCAAATAATGAGTTAGGATAACTATCCCAATACCCATTGGCATTATGTGGGAAACTGTTTGTTGAAAGCCAGATTTTCTGAGAGTCACTCAATGTTACATAATTTTTTTCTCAAAAGTAAGTCTCCATGAATTTACTAAGTTTTATTTTTAGATAAATATTCATATTTTCTTTCACTTTTCTCCTCCTCTTTTTAGCCCTGTCAGGGTCCCAAAAGACAAGATGCATAACATCAAATCTTAAAGTAAAGCACCACTTTCAGTATTGAATTACTTTTAAAATGTATTAGCCAAACCCATTCTCTTCCAGATAAATGGAAAGAACACCTCACAGCGGCTGTGAATTCTGGAACTGAGGTCACATATTGCACTGAGACAGAATGGCTTGACTTAATGTCGTCTGTGAAGCCACCCAATTGTGACTTACTCAACAAACCAGTTAAACAAACCTAGGCTAAAGGTAAATGCTGAAACAAGCACATGTGAATTCTAACAGGTTGGAGAAAAGTGATTACAGCTAAAATAGCCTCAAACCAATATTCTTTTCATATTTAATCATTTGTTCAGCAATATTCAGGCTATATTTCACAATTCATTGTCATGCTTCAAAAACAAGTGTTGAATGTAATCAAGGACTACTTTATCACAGGTCTTACCTAGTCCAGTCAACCCATTCAATGCTTCCTTTTCATGTAACAGTCCAGCAACATGGAAACCCTACTTTACCAAAGTTTGAATTAGCTATTAATCTGAAGAAACTGTATCTGACTGTTAAAAGACAGTCTCCTAAATATGGTGGTGATTTTGGTGATGGTTGTTATTGTTTGATTCTATATGTGAGCTATTTTCATACAGAATTGATTAGTGTGAGGTTGTGAGACCACCATGAAATCCTGGAACAGTTGAAACAACATCCCAGAAGGTTAGATACTTTGGTATTGTTCCCAGAAAACAATATCTGTCCCTGAAATCATCCGGAGTCAAGTTTAGCTGTACGGTATCTTTTATCGTATATTATCCGTATATATACATAGCATACTGCACCATATCTTGGACATACAATCCAATGTTTTCTGTGAGAAGATTTAGGATAAAATCACAACTATATCCTGCAAAAAGATAATTAAAATGCAAGTGTTCTGATAACAAGTGATCAAGAGAATCATTCAGGACAGGAACAATGTGGTTTCTAAGGCTGGGACAAAAATGTGTCTTGTTCTTTACTGCAAAATCATCTCCTTTCCTGAAAATCTTTCATCCTTCTCTTACCTTATTTTAGATATAGATGGATTGACATTCAATTTTATAAGAAACTATTTTCAGAATCCATGCTTGATACCAGCAACTGAAACGTAAATAAAGTACATTGCCAGGTTTTTTTCCTGCCTGTTGTTATGTTATTAATAACTGGCAAGATTATCTGCCTGGAAATAAGGAAAAATATGTACACCAAAATTATGGATTTTTTTAAACAAGTGATAAAGTAACAACAAAAAAATATGTTCTTTTTAAAGCATAAACTCCTTGATTTTGTATTGTTTTTTCCTTATCCTACAGCTACGGAGAACAAATTTCGCATTTCAGTTTATAACATTCACTCAGAGAATAATACAATTTTACATAATCATATTTAGATACCCTATCTACTTCTAAGTACATTCAGGTATTTGTGCACAATATACGTAATATACTGTACATATGTGTGCAGGCAGTTTTTGTAGGCTGCTGTAAACCGGGACTTCAGTTCTCTTTTAATTCTTAATCGGTTCCAAAGATGGAATCAAAAGTGTTCTATTTGTAGATTTTCAGCATCCTTTCAAAGCATACTAACTTACTATTTATCTTCAGGGAAGAAAAATCAAAACATGGTTGGCAAAAAAATCCCCTCCAAAATAAAAACATTTTAATTCTAAAATAAATATTACTAAAGTTTGCATTCTGTTAAAATCATTTTTACATCCAGGAATTCAAATGTTTCCTTTACAGTAAGAAACTGGATTCTTTAACAAAAAACCATCTTGCTGGTGTTGACAAAAAAAAGAGGATTTGTTCTATAGTCAATTTCTACAAAGGCATTACTAGGATGCTTAAAACAATAGTGAGATGTTGTTCACCTTTATGTTGCTGAGAAAGCATGCTTTGCATCATTGGGCTGAACTTTAAAAAACTGACAACCTTTTTTTACAAAAGAAAGCAATAAAATTCTTGTCTGATTAGAAGTTGCCTTTACTTGAATCTTCCAGGAGGAAAAAATGCTGAATAGCAACTAGCTTTATGTCATCATTAAACTGATTTCTTCACAAATACTGTAGTGCTGAAGAAGTAAGAAAGCACTATCCTAAAAATATTGCTATTAAAAATAATTTTACTTTCAAAAAATATCAAGGAAAAATATAGGCTAAGCTTTAAATTAAAAGCAATTTAAAAATTTAAAACGGAACCATTTTATAATATTTGCTTCTGACCAGCAGATCACGTGAGATGACATTTTTTTCAAAAAAAGAATATTTAGAAAATCCTAAGGATAGTGCAGTTAAACTCCTATTTGGGTGTTACAGATTGTAACCAAGTACTCACACAAACTTATTCCAACTTTAGAATGATCTACATATAAAAATATAACCTCATTTGCATTGTGGAATATTATTAGCCAACTGTAGACAGGATGTTAGAAGCTTGGAAAATAACTCCTCAAAAATACAATTTTTGAGAAAATCACTCATAAAAGGCAAGAGGATCTGAGATCAGGAAATATTAATGACACTGATGTATGTGGTTTGAGAGGTACATTTATCAGAATTTGTATTTTGCTGACTATTCTGCTATTGGGTAGAGTACCTCATAACATAACAGCAACATAATCAACTTGGGCACTTTCTCTATATAGGAGCAGACATACAGGACTTTATGTATCCAATATTTTCAAAGAAATACAAACATCTCTCTGATTGCACGCGGCTGCAGCTCTGTTCCCAGATTATCTGCTCAAATCCCATCCTGAACGGGAAAGTCGAACGGCGCATCAAATAACGCGCGTTGTCGCGTGTTTCACTTTCTGAAGCGTTACAATCGCTTGCGATCCTTTCCCCTTTATTTTAAACCCAGCTTTGCGGGCCACTTTCCGCTAGGAAGGAAGGAAAATCGCTCGCGGGGCTCCTCCACACGGGAAACGTAAACAACCAACTCTTCTCCTTCTTGTTCCACTGCAGCGTCTGGGAAAAAAAAAACCGGGAGGGCGGAGATGGGCACCCCTGGGGCCTTTTGAGAAACACCGCCCCCTCCGAGGGCTCAGCGGGCGGGAGGTTCTCGGAAGACAGCGGGGGGCCGGTTTTCTGCGCCCCAGACCTTCCTTCCTGGGTGGGGAGCAACTGAGCAATTTAGGGGCGCTGC
>JANHFO010005369.1:325387-337074 GCA_032468095.1 Pareas carinatus
GGAAGGAAGGAGAGTAATGGTAGGATTCTCGGATAGGTCTCTATCATGGTTAATTTTATAGGTGTGATCTATTAACCCCCTCGCCTCTCGAAATACCTGGCCGCAAGGCGATGCCCGCCGGAGTTCTGGACGGGGGGGGAGAGTTATGAAGCGAGCGACCTGTTTAGGACTGCGGAGGAGTTTCTTCGGCCCTAAAATGTATCCTCGGTAAGGATTAAGGCGGGTGAAAAAGTCGCTGCCCCTTCCCCGAGAGCCCCCCCGTGTCACCTGCAATGGCTAATAATAAAGCCCGTCTGCTCGCTTTGCGCCGGTGGCGCGATCGCACCTCGCAGGGCACGCACGGAGTTGGCAAACGAGGAGCAGAGAGTAGAAATATTTGCGTCACGTACGCAGGGAAACAGCGCGTGTCTCTGTACAATGCCGCGGTCTTGTGTAGGCAAAATGTGCATTACAGCCTCAATAGGTCGCGCTGTCCAGGTTATGCTTCTGTGGCCGATCTCTCAGCAGCCACCGGGGCTCCGAAAACCCCAATAATGCCAGATCCGTTTTAAAAGGAGCGGAGCTTTTTCTCGCAATCTTACTTGGAGAGAATCTAAAGGACGTTAAGACGGATAAAATTATTTGTCGGGGGGATTGAGACAGCCTCCCCTCCCGCTTCCAGAGACTTCCCCCCTTTCTTCTTTGAGCTATGGGCAGCATAAAAAAACCACCCTTTCCGCTCTCAATTGGAAATGGGGAAGAGAGATAAAATAGATGTACATAAAATGGAAGTCAAATATGCATACCTATGCTGGGGAATGGGATCACAAGCTCTTGAAAACTTTATCTGAAAGATTAAATCTCTTACCCCAGGAAAGGAGAGGAAGAGGGTCAAGAGGCGACAGAGAACAAAACTCTGGAATAGGGGCCGAGGTGGAAGGCAAGAGACGCCTTCCATCTGGAGAGTCCTGGAGTATCCATGCCAAGTAATTGAAGACGTGTGATTTCACATACGCTGTAGCGCTACTACTTCGAAATCGCCTGCTAATTTAGGGACTAGTTCCCATTTGGACTAAGCTGATGAAAGAAAGGAGTTTGTATAGGAAGGAGGTTCTGATCTCTGGCAACTGTCACATTTACCTGACTTGCAAAACTTTCCATCTTTTCTGCGTTCTTGGCTCTGAATACCTAAGCAAAATGGTCAGTTGCCTGCATCTGGGTTCTTCTTCCTTAGGAAGGAAAAGAATGCAAGCGAGGGATCGGAGTTCAGTTGTTGTTTTTTTTAAAAAGGGGGGGGATTAAGAAGCCCCTTGTGAGTGTGTCGTGAAGACACACTTTTTTTTCAGCTATCCTGCTGGGAATCAGCCGGAGCCAACTGCTGAATAGGGTGAAACGGAGGCTCACCTCTGATTGAAGTTACTCTTTCCCCCTGAGGATCTGTGTTTGTTCACGCCTAGCCTCCTGGCCTGTCTCACAGGTGCTACGCCTGGAAAAGTGGAGTCAGCGGATGGAGGGTGTGTATGTGAGATGCTCTTTTAGCAGGTTAGCAAGGAGAAGCGCGGGAACTGTCCGCTCCTGCAAGAGCTCAGCCCAGAAAGGCGCGGGGGGGGGGGCAGGTGGTGGCGGCGGAGGAGGATGAGAAACTCCTCCGCTTCTCGCTCAGCGTGGGTGGAAAAAATGGCTTTCGGACACTTGGAGGTGAGATGCCGCTCTCCCTTTTAATGGAAGGAGTAAACAGGTGAAGCAAGAGCTTCCTCTTCCCTTCCAGGGAGATGCATCCTTTCTTGTCTGCTTTCTCAATGGGAACCTAAGGTTTCCTATGGCTGGGTTTCTGGATTCCGATCCCTGCATTAGGCAGGCAGACTTCATTTTTCTTTCGGAAGTCTGTTAGCTGACATTGGCACCAAGGCCTCAGTTGTAGAAATCGGCTTTAAGGAAGGGTTTTAGGCCAAATGCAAAGTGACACTTGCTCACTCCCCAAGGGATTTTGAAAGGCATCCCTGCTGCTCTTTAGGCAAATACTTGGTGGTGGAGTGTGGCACTTTAGATCTGAGGGAATCTGAGATTTCTTCCGGTCCAGACTACTAACCACCATCTGCCTCTGCATTAGATAAAGGCATGCATGACCCAAAACAGATTGTATGGCTTCCCCTCAGTTTTCAGTTACTGAAACTGAACTAACAGTGGGGAAGAGGTGGACACTATGCTTTTCTGAGAAAAAATAATTATCTAACATGTTGGAGTATTCTGTCACACTGTCTTTTCTGTGTTTTTTGTCAGGGAAGAAAAACCCATATCTTCCCTTTAGAAAATTAGCATAATAAAAGAATGTGTTGCTTTAGAGTTCTAATGGCACTTTAAGATCCCGGCCAACTGATTTTTGAAGTAAGTTTGATGTTGGTGCAAGTGTGTGGTTCAGATTTGATAGGCTTCTACGACCCCCCCTCCAGTTTTTGGTGACTTGGTTTGAGTTGTTTGTTTCAAAGATGTCTTCTTTGAAAAAGAAAAAGTTCTGCCTAGAAACCTTAGCAGAAACTTTAGAGAACTTCACTGTCAAGAATAAAAAAAGGGTTTTTTAGTACTTGCAAAAGGATTTCAAGAGAAAGTTGCTGTTCATCTTTCAGTGTCATAGAAGAGAGTTCTCCTAACTTTTTCAGTAAATATTGATACTATTAAAAATTATCAAGTTTTGCATGTTCAGGCAAATTTAAAAAAGGCTTTACGTTTCACTTGAATTTTTGGAATTGGTTTGATTTGAGTAATGTATGTGTGAAGTATTTAAAAATTGCAATTGCACTTCAGTTTGTTTCAAGGGCATGGAGTGGTTTAACATGTAGGATGACTTTTCTTTAGCTGAACTTAATAGCCTGGTTTTTGATTAGCAACCCAAAACATAACTCTTTTATCAATTTCTTTTAGAAACTATTCACATTGCTGAAAGAATCCCTTAGTTATACCGCACTGTTAAGCGGTATATAAGTCTAAATAATAATAATAATTAATTAGTGGTGCTATTATGTAGAAATGATGCTTTTTGTATGGTCTAGCTTCCTTCACTGAGAAAGCGTAAAATTATATCAAAGGTACACATGAGGTTTTTCCAGTATGTGGGACTGCAACCCTTTATGACTATTTGACAATACCATTGAAATTACTGGAATACTTAACTTTTATATGCACATATAATCAGACTATGCACGTAATCCTCTTTAACTATATTATGATTGTTATTATTAGAGTGTTATAAAATTAATGCTTAAGGAATCCATTCTTGAATATTCCATTTATTAGCAAGGTTTATTTTATATAGGGTAAGGGTCAAATGTTACAATTAGAAAAAGTTTAAAACTAAGAGCATCTATATGTTTGTGCAAATATTAATAGAATTTACTACTAATCAGTATAATGCTTACATATGTTTTTATTAACTTTTTAATTTTTCTTAATATAGTAGGTGACAAAATGTAGTTACGATAACAAATCAGTGAATAAATATCGGATTAATGTTGTCGTTCACAACATAATGCTGTTGAAATAATATTTTAATTATTAATCTGATTGCTATCGATTTCAGCACTGATCAACAGTTTGGGAGGTCTTATAAAACAACAGAAGTAATATGTCAACACAATTTTATAGTTTTGTTTAGATATATTCTTTCCTGAATAAATATGAAAACTGATACAACAGCCTTTTTATATTTATATTGTAAAGTGGAATAAAAGCCAGAAAAGACTGTTAATTTAAATATTACATTTCATTGAGAACAGTACATAGGTTGGTTTACTTTGAAATTTGCATCATGAAATAAACGTTGAATAGATTTCATATTAAAAAGTTACTGCATTACAGTATAAAGGAAATCCCTGCCACTTCTCCTTAACGTTATATTACATACTAAACTATCCTTGAGAAGTACCGTAAGTCACTTTTCAATATGTTCAATCAGCTGCTAAGGGTTTAATTTCTACTTAAATAAAAAACATAGGAGCAAAGTGGTTTAATACCCTTAGCTTACTTAATTTCAGCATGAGTGTACAATTCTTAAAATACTTTAATACATAGATATTCTTTCTTTCAGTAATATTGCTGGATTCTAAAGCACAACAGACAGACCTGGAATGGATTTCTTCTCCTCCCAATGGGGTAAGCATACTGGTTAAAGCATAATCCAAAACTAGAATCAGTAGTTTAAATGAACTTGTTCAAAATTTCTTGAAGTAAACTTACGGTGAAAAAATTTCTGTTATGAAAAGCAATGGGATTCAGATTTAAACTAATATAGATATTTTCTTACCTATTAAGGTGTGGAAAATCTCAAATAACTTTTTTAAAACCTTGAATAATATTTCAATTTTCATTCTTAAAACAACTTTACTGATCATAATTTTGAATATTATTGGGATCGTTCCATGTAACTGTATAATTATATTTTATTAAAACATTATTAATGCTTCAGGTACTTAAACATTCCTGTAAAGTTTCTAAATTCAAGGCCAAATTTGCTGGGTTTAAGGCAGAGATTTGTATCTTTAATTCACAATTTTTTCAAAGCAAGGTTATCTTGCTGATTTCTGAAAATATCCTTATAAATAATTGTTTTATTATTGATTTAAATGCTTAACTTTCAGCCTTGGAACTCATTTACTCTTATGGCTTCAGTTCTTATTATTATCGTAAGAATATTTGTAAGACCCTTGTAGTAAAAGGACAGAGTGTAATTTTGAATAATATATAATTATTTAAAAGATTATTTAAGTAGCTGTTTTATTACTGAATACATTAGGTTTAGAAACAACAATCAAATAAATACTGTATTTTCTAAATTCTCTCTGAAGCTTGAATACTTTAAGTGAATTTCTGCTGCCTATCATCTAGAATAATTCATATTAATACAAGCTTTAAATAAAGGTTTATACAATCAAGTCTTTAATCTGGCACTTATAAGGAAATCTGGAACCAAAAGAAAGTGAATTCTTTGGTGGGAATATAGAAGTGTGACAAATCTTGTAAATAAAAAGAATGAACACTTGAAAGTCTTTTAACTAAAAAGCAAGATCATAAAATCAATCCAGGCACTGGATAGAAATAAGTCTAATGATTTTTGGAATGTATGAAATGTTAGCCGAATGCTTAAGATGAGAATTAGCTTAAGTATTAGCACTTCACACTGATGGAACCCTTTTAAGAAGAGGATTACAATTTTAGAATAAATTGAAGTATCCCAGCTGTGAACCAATAAAAACATATGCATGGTTCAGAGGAAGAGAGATTTAAAAAGTTGAAAAGTAATCCAAATATAGCTCTGGAATGGACAGTTGGTAATTGGCAATTGCTTGTAGTATACTTTTGGTCGACCAAGGATTGCAATGATGGGATAGTGATACCACTGGGGTTTTTGGGGACTTCCTTTTTTCAAATTTGGTAAGAGTTAATTGATTTTTAAAAAAATAGTACTTTAAAATATTAAACTTATTGTAATACTTTCCATACAATTTTGGAACATTTGTTCATTGTGATTGACAGGAAAGCATGCCATTGTTTTTCTAATAATTTGGCTATAGGAGCTGCAGAAGATCTAGAAGGTTTCCATTCATCCAGGTCATGTACAAGCAACAGTTACTGTTTAGATTATAGGTTCTAAATACGTTCTATTAAAAATCAGTGATCTGATTCATGTTTTTTAAAGTGAGCTTTTCATAGATAATACAGCTCAGTAAAGAAATAGTCTGTATACCTTTAGCGTGAAGACACTATGTATTGTGCTTTAATAGCTAATTGACAAGTAAGAATGAACATAGTTTTAATGCCTATCGTAGTTTATTAATTATTAAGAAATCACGATTGATTTCTAAAACACTTAGCTCCTTTCCTGTCCTGGCACTGATGCTACCTTTGGGGGTTTTTTTTTGGCATTAATGGCAAGTAAATTTTGATAAATAATGATTAATCAGTAGTTTAGGATTATGTTAGGATTATGAAGGCATTTATATAGCTTGGTGAAGAGAGAACCTGAAAGATAGCCATTATTACTTACAAGTACTGTTTATTTTTCCTGAACTATATTCTGTTATGTTCCTGTAATGACAGAATACTCTACAGTGGGCACCAGGTGGGACGGGACGGGTGAGGGTTTGGGGAAATAAGAGAAAGCAAAAGAAAATGTTGTTCCATGAACTCCATTTATGTAAAATTATACATGAGTCCATTTGAATGGAAATAGTATGAACCACGAGTCAGTTGAATGACTAAAAAAACCATGAATGAATAATTTAGATATTGTCTAAATGGATAATAGAGAATAAAGAAAATTAAATCAGAAATAGCTGTCTTTGTGGTTAATAGTTTATGTGAAAATTTACTATTTAGTTTTTTTTCTAAGGGGAAAAAACAAAATTACAGTTTTTAAAAAGAAAACTGATAAACTCTTTGATTTCAAATGCATGTAAAATTTCTGACATTACAGTTCACATTTCTTGTACATAAGAGTTAAAAAAAATTGAGGGTATATTATTTTCATATATTCCAAATTGATGCAACAGAAAAACTCATTCATTTATAGAATATTATGTATATATGTGCACACACTTTTTTCAAAGATTCCAATAAAGTTTACCATGCCATACGATTAGCTGGCCAGTAAAGTTCCATGTGATTTTTCTCTCTACCAAAAGAATTTACGTTTTAGTCAAAATACAAAATACAGTGGAGATGCTATAGTTGGTGAACAATTGTTGGAATCGATTTGAGTACTCAACTGAGTTTTTAAAATAGCCCTTCTTAAGCAGATGGGCTTACGTTAAATTTCTTAACGTACGAAATTTTTTTACATTAAGCCAGTTATTCTGGACCTAACCATATGCATCAATAATAGTTTGCCTCAATATTAGAATGTAACCCATAGTTTAGAGAATTAATAATGCAATATTTCGGAAGTTCTTCCACATTGTGCTAATGTCAATATGCTAATTTTCATGTTTTTAACATTTTACTTTATATTTACAGTCTTTTTGTAGGGTGGATAGATACTGTGATCACCATATTGGTTATTCACACTAGAATTAACATTTCAAATTAGGGATGCTTAATACTTGCCACTGTTGCATCTGTTCTCTGCCTATTAATTTATTATATTAGGCACTGGATCATATCATTCCTCTTCATTTAAAAAAAGTTATTCCATGCTAAAAAAAATGTAAGTTGTTAAAACATATGCTCTGGTCACTAGCAGTCAAAAACAACTTAATGGCACATAATCCTGTACCATATTTATTGTCTAGTTTTTCTTTATTAGAAAAGTTTATCTCAGTATGGATAACTATGCCTTTATGTTCCAGTGGGAAGAAATTAGTGGACTGGATGAAAACTACACACCTATACGAACATACCAGGTATGCCAAGTTATGGAACCCAACCAAAATAACTGGCTGCGGACTAACTGGATCACGAAAGGCAATGCACAAAGGATTTTTGTAGAACTAAAATTCACTCTGAGGGATTGTAATAGCCTTCCTGGAGTCCTGGGGACGTGTAAAGAAACGTTCAACTTGCATTATTATGAAACAGACTATGACACTGGAAGGAGTATCAGAGAAAGCCAGTATGTAAAAATAGACACTATTGCGGCTGATGAAAGCTTTACCCAAGGTGATCTTGGGGAAAGAAAAATGAAACTTAATACAGAAGTGAGAGAGATTGGACCTCTCTCCAAGAAAGGATTCTACCTTGCGTTTCAGGATGTAGGGGCTTGCATTGCTCTGGTTTCTGTCAAAGTGTACTATAAAAAGTGCTGGTCCATTATTGAGAACTTAGCAATTTTTCCAGACACAGTAACTGGGTCAGAGTTCTCCTCCTTAGTTGAGGTTCGAGGAACTTGTGTCAGTAGTGCGGAAGAAGAAGCTGAAAACTCTCCTAGAATGCATTGTAGTGCGGAGGGAGAATGGTTAGTGCCGATTGGGAAGTGTATCTGCAAAGCTGGCTTCCAGCAAAAAGGAGACACATGTGAACGTAAGTAGAAAACGTATTTGCATAATTACTCTTTTACTGTTTTTAACAAATGCCTTTTTAATGGAAGTATTGCCTTACGTAATTCATAGAAACCATAAATTAGAGCATCTGACAATAAATAAACAAATTTTGGTTGGGAATGGAAATCAATAATTGGATGTTGCATTTAGGAAAGCCATTAAAGTAACTGTCAAACTAAACAGTAGTTTACCTTTCCTAATGCTATTATATACATGCAGTCAAATAACATTTTGTAAGAGATGCTATTTAGTACTTAATGATTCTTTAAAATAACACTTGAAAAAAGTGTGTCCTGCAGAGAGACGGTATCATTAATAATCCAAAGATTACTTGCAGTATATTCAGTAGCTAATTTGGGAAGCTGTGCAGAAACGTTTTAAAATATGTGTTCCTGATTAACATACTGAAAAGCAGCTCAGAATGTAGTATTGATAAGAAAGCTACAAATATGTGGAATGTTTTTTTTTAAAGGAAAAGGAGCATAATAAAACAGTTTCTTTAAACACTCATATCTGAAATCTTGGAATAGAATTCAGGGCTGCATAGGCAGCAGTACCTCTTTTTCCCCTTCTACTTTTTGTACACCTTGATATGCTGTAAAAGTGTAGATGATTTCCAGAGCAGATTTTGAATGAAGTCTTGGGAATTGCAAACAATAGAAAGGCATACTTTCTTTTCATCTGTCAAACTGCTTCTATCATTGGAACCCTTTATATGGAAGAAGGAGATAGAATTTGGTCTGAAATATCATTTTCAGAAATTAGATGTATAGATTGTGTTTGTCAAGAACTGACAAAACACTTTGTGATTGACTTTATGTGGGCAAGGAGCACAAATATATCTTTTTAGGATAAACGTTCAGCTTTAGATAGGTTGGGGGCTGCTTTCCAAGATAAACCAGATGAAATTGAATGTATAATAATTGGTTTGATCATGTATAATTTTCTATTTTTGTTACATTAAAACATTAATTTGATGACAACTTCTGAAAGTCACAGAAAGTTAGAGTCTTGACTTTTGAACTTCTGACATAGGCTTTTGGTTATCGACAGTGAAGAATAGATGTTTCATTAGCTATTTTCCATTGATCTGATTGGTGACAAAGAAGACAAGTAGAGCATTTTCAGTGAAGCAATCTGTCATGAAGCATGAATTATGAATATATTTTCTGTGCTATATGGCATCTTTTAGAGACTACAGTTAGGATCGTCAATTTGCTAAGTGAAATCGTAACTGCGCTCATGATCTTATTTCAGTTTTTCTTTGTTTTATAGACCAGCAAAGGTCATAAAGGATTGATGATAAAATGTACTTTTTCCATCACCAGTGTAACTGCAAATGGTGGCTAAACAAAGCAGTTGCTCAATGTGGACTTCCTATATTGCTGCTGACTTTCTTCATTCTTGCTTTTCAAGCCCAAACATATCTGTTAGCATTGAGTAACAGCTAAGTATTATAAAGGATGTTTCAAATGTTGAAAAGCTGCCCATGCAAATAGTTAAATGTCTACATCTTAATTCTGCTTAAAATTCTTGCCCAATGCTTTGTGTTCCATCAGATTTCATGAGAGTTTGTCCTCCCACCCAACCTTTAATCTTTTTCTAAAATGATTTTACACTGATTAAAATAATGTATCATGGCACTTTAAATGTTATTGTTTAGAAAACTTGTTAGAATTAAAAATTAAAACAGAAGATTGATTGAGATACAGCTGTTATGATTAGAATTCAAGTAAATTGTTTATTAAGTAGAGTTCTTAATTTTAAACTTCAGTGATGTCAAATGAAGCATTAAATGATAACTTGCAGTTGAGTGTCTCTCTGTGTTCATTTTGTAAGAATACTTCTCATGCCGGCTTGCTGCCAGAAAGAATCAAGTAAGGGAGGAGGTTCTAACATTTCTATTCTTTCAAAAACTGATCTTGGTAAAAGTTTCAAAATAAAGTTTTATTTTACATTTGATGTGAGAAATATGTGATTCTACTACCTATACTAAAAATGTAAGCTGACTAAAGTTTGAGGCACATATCTTTCATTAATTCTTTGGCTTTGATAGTTAGGAGTTTCTCATTGATAGCATTAATGGTTAAACAGGTGGTGACAAATGGATGCTGTATAATGACAGCATTCATATGTGAAAGTGATACTTCGAGACAATCATGGGATCAAATTTGTTGTAAAACTAATCCTACTATTAATTCAGTTGAATATTTTATTTTTGTCAGACTTTGTAGAACAACCAAAAGTCAAATTGTTCTGGATTTTTAAAAAAGTCTTTAATTGTAAGGTTTGCATTTTTATGTATAATTTTACTATAGTATAAAATATTTATGGATCATATAAAAATGAATGTTTGCACTGTAGTTCAGATTCTTGTCATTTTAATTTTCATGTGCGTTTACCCAGATCTGCATATTTTTCAAAGCAGAATTTTTTGAATTTGCAAAATTAATAATCTATTCTGAGAAAAACACACATACCCAAAGAGCCTGATTTAACCTTCTCCTCCTCCTGAAAAAAGTAATTAATATCTAACTTTTGATGTTGCAAAATGTAATATTGTTCCTAATCCTAGATGATGGATTTCAAAAGAAAACCTCTACTTTGTAATTTTCTTTTATGAATTAGTTAATTAAGCAAAATGAGGTCTAAAGCTCATGTTAATTGCAGTAGAATAATATGTGTGTGTGTGTGTGTGTGTGTGTATGTATGTATGTAGGATAGTTGTACAGAGAATTGATTTTGTAATATGTTTAAATATTTATAAATTAAAATATGCCAAATATGCTAAGGCGGTTTCTAAAATATATGAATAGTATCAAACTAAAATATAAAATATATTGAAAAATCCTGGTTAAAAAGCATATTTTCAAAGTTTATTGAAAAGCTTTGTTAAAGGCTTAAAGCAGAATTAGTTGTCATGCTTTCTAAAGGAAATATGACCGTGAGCAAAGAAGTAACAGATAAAATTACATATAAAGGGACTAGCAACCAAGCAAAGATCTGGAGTACTAATAAATAGAAATAAAGATTAAACAGATATTTATGTACTTAGGTAGCTCAGGTCTAACCACAGTTTTGTATGTCACTAGAATCAAATCAGCAGTTGTTAATGTTACCATAGTATACTTTTTTAGGGTGCCCTTATGCTATCTTAAATCACTGTTGGGTACATTGTATTTCAATAGGTAGATCTAGAGGGCATTAGCTTGTACACCACATCATTTTCACAAATTTAACCATTTTGCAAATAAAAAATTGTGAGATAAAATTTCAGTTTCACTGAAAGTATTAACTGAATGTATTAAAAGGATTATATATTCAGAAATGAGAATTTTTCTATCAAAACACAACTTCTGATATATATTCCATTATATTAATTGTGTCTTTTGGATTGTATTTGTTAAGCTGTTCAAAATTTTTAATGGCTAGATATGTTTAACCTATACATAGGAATAATTGTGGAAAATTTTGCAGAAATGTCTTTTCATTTCAAATGCAAAGTAGAACTCATTGTTTAGTATTGCATCTATCTAGTATGGCATGCCAGTTCCACCACCCTAATTTCTTTCGCTTTTGCCCAGCCGCTATAGTCTCTCTCTCTCTCCCTCTCTCTCTCTCCCCCCCATCTCTCTCCCTATCTCTATCTCTATTTCTATTTCTTTCTCTTTACTTACCTAG
>JANHFO010005369.1:337174-348028 GCA_032468095.1 Pareas carinatus
GAAAATCTACAAAAACAAATATATACATATACATACACATACACACACACACACACACATACACATGCACACACACACACACATATATATATATAAAGAGAGAGAGAGAGAGAATATATATAAAGAGAGAGAGAGAATTGAATTGAACTCATTGCTATCGCCTCCATTCTCAGTATCTGTTATTACAGTGCTAGAAAGAATTCTAGAAGCTGTCCTATGTTTAGTTTGGGTAACTTGTTTTGCTTTGTTTTTTTAATACAAGTGTGTTCAAAATTAAGAGATTAGAGTATGAAAGTAATTTAGAATTCTATCAAGTTAAATTAGATTTATAATTATATTTCACTTGTAAATTTGTTGCTTGGAGGTCTAGTAAATCTGAATTCTTGAATGAACTATCAAATATCAACCCAGTCTTATCTGTTGTATATAAAATATTTTATTGTACTTTTTCTTCATAGTATTTGCTCTTCTCTTACCATTGGGGGTGGCATACTTTGAATCTATTAATGCCGACTATATGCATTGGAATCTAATCAAATGTCTTTGGCAATGGGAGGCAAAATGAATATGTTTATCAAGTTTTAAGATTTTTTTACAAATTTAAATATGTAGTATTTTTCATATTCCATTTTTTATCAGCTAATATAATGTAATTTTTATAGTTTAGTTTTGAACTATGTAGACGTTACATTGGAAAGAGTATTTCTGTCTAAGACTGCATGTTTCATATATTGTTTTTTTTTGTTTTAAGAAATTTCTCATTTCAAAAAGCCCCATCATATCTTTTAAGTAATTGGTATTTAACATAACAGCCTTTTCCCCTATGTTTTTGTTTATAGAGCATACTAATATTCCAAGAGCCTAAATGACAACACCACTGAAATGTCTTATGTGTGCGACCTTTCCCCTTCAAAATAAAAGTACTCATAATTTTTTTTAAATGATGTGCAATATAAAGTTTTGTTCTAAGTTGTATATGTAGCTTGTTTAAAGTAGTTAAGGTAGCATAGTTAGACTTAGGGTAGGAGTCATAGTTTCCTTGGAATTTGGAATATAAATTTTTGTGTCAGATGTTTTCAATAGCAAGAGTTTATTCCTATATTGGAAAACTAAAAACAATTGCATACAGAGAAACTTGCTATAACCCTAACATATACAGTAACATTCTGTTTTCTTTCCCTATAATATTCCTTTTAGTACCTCTGTTCTGTACTGTATAAAGAAAATATAGATCTTTGTTTTTAATGCTAGATTTTTGCAGTTGTATACTTGAATGTTTATATTTAATTTTAGAAGATACGGCATATTCATTATTAATTATCTGTGAATAGGTAACATGCATCTAGATGCTTGTTAAAAACTGGGGGTTAGGAAAATATTGACATTGATTGATGGATATGCCATGAGACTACATATATCATTGATACATTGTTTGGAAATGCATCTATTGGGCATGGATATGGGCATTCATTTGGGCATGAATCCAATGCAACATGGCTCCAAAGATTTAACAATAGTTCTTTGCCTGAGTTATCCAAGTATAAATAAAATTTGCCTGAAACCAGAAGTATATAAAACCATTGTCCTCTATTAAGGAAAATGTTTATTTTTCTTGGCAAACAAAATCAAACATGGTAAAATGAGAATCCAGAGAGGAAATTTAATATCTGTGAAATAGGGTAATATAGACGTGCAGAGAACATGGTTGATTCTGTGTTTCAATTTTACTTTTTAAATAGAACAAATATGATTACCTCCCAGGAACATTTTTTTTTGGCACAGCCTTTGGAAAGAATGCAGTCCACAGGCACAGTGCTGTCATCATGGAACTTTCCTTTCTTTATATTATTTTAGTTGGCATTGGGCATTTTAACCTATCAATTAAGGATCTCTCTGGATCAATTAATTATAACTTGAAAGAACTTGCACCTCTTGGGACAGCCTCTTATTGCTGTGCTTTGGGGCTAATCACTCTGTGAACATTGGTAGAAATGATGCTGTGACAGTCTGCAGCTGGCCATTCAATTGCATAATTATCAGATGCTTTTAGTTCCCAGAGCCTGGTCCTCAGAAAATCTCATGAAGTCCCCAGGGACTGATTTTCCTCAGTGCCACAGGTTCCTAATTTAGGAGCATTGCTTTGCATGTTAGGCCAAGGACTATTATTACAAACGTGTAAAGGATTTATAATCCTGTTTTTTAGACTTTATATTCCTGTGTGAGTAAGTGATCTGCAGAGCTCTCTAAATGGCCTATGCATCTTTTACTTTCCATTAGATGAGTCCATTATTCTGAACAATGTAAATAAAGCAAAATGCCAGTGTTTTATTAATTTGATTGCCTTGCTGTATTAATAGAATATATGAGGACTCTTTCCTCATAAGTGATTTTTTCCAAGCAGTCAAACCATATTCTTTTATTTCTTTCCTCTAATTTTTCGGGGATAGACTGGTAAGCTTTGATTTACCACTTCTGAATTGTGTTAATGCTTAAGAAGGTATGTAATGGTAATTCTGTTTTCCCAGTTTCCTCGTAATTTAAACTATTGGTCTGCTTAAAGGCAAGAAAACAAATACAACTTCAGTTCTAAGAGTCTCAGTTTGCTTACTGTTTGTTTATGCATGTGTGGTCTGGGATCTAAATAGTACAGTAGTCTTGGTTAAGCAACCAGAATGTTGGAGACAGATTGATATAAAATGGTATATCACAGTCTCTTCTTTTTGCCCCTCCTCTTACCAGTTCCCAAAACTATGTTGGCAAGGCACATGGAAAGCTGCTGTTGATAAAGTCTCAAAATCCTTGTTTGTTTTTTTGTATCCCTATTATGGGCCTTATACTGATAAAGTAAAAGATGAATGCTCATGTAAATAGGTGATACTTCATAAAAAATTATGATGATGAGGCCTTCTGCTTCCTCTGTTGCAATCTACTGTAAAAAGTAGATTTATCTAAGGAGTCCAGTTTTTTTTAGTCTTGCTATAGAAGGTCTTTCATGTAATCATATCGTATCTGATTCTAGATTCTTTTATTTTATGACAAAACTTCTGAGTCAGCAATGGTAATAAATTACATACCTGCACTGTACTGCTTGCGGTATTAATACATATGATTATTTTCTAGTTTAATAAGTCAGTGCATTTATAAGTCCAGTTCTTTAGTTATACATAAATATTTGACAACAGAACTACATTGTCATTGCATATTTAAATGGTGATAAGGTGGTTAGGGATGTTTGCTAAATAAAAAAGCTGAGGAGAAATATGTATGTTTAAATATCCAAAAGGTGCTTTTTCCAAAGACAACTGGACTTTATTTTTCCTTGAAAAGGTTTCGCTTCTCACCAAAGAAGCTTCTTCGGTTCTGGAAGCTTCTTGGACGAGAAGCAAAATGTTGTCAAGGAAAAGCAAAAATCCAGTTGCCTTTTGAAAAAAGTACCTTTGGAACAACCATGACCAGAATGACTGAGAATCTTCATAGATACATGCATAAATGTTATAGTGAAAATGTTCATTGTCCATATAGTATATATGACAACAAAGCCCTGTACATTATTTAGCCATGGAAATGAGTTAAGTTTATTATGACAAGCAGTAATATGTATTTTTCTTCGTTCCTATATTCCTTTGTTTTTCTCTGGTTTGATCCAGGGAGTCATCTTTCTATGTTTCTATGATTATAATGAGTGAAAGGATTATTTCTGTTGCGGTAACTTTCACACCATGTCTTTTGTACAAGGTAGAAAAGCTTCTTTTGTATCATTGGGCAAGTGAGGTATAGTAGCAATAATAATAATAAAAAACCTGGTCTATCTTTTAATTTGTTTCATGTAGGAGCTATTTAGTACCTTCAGCACCTCACTGTATTCCTAATATGGAACAGGAGAAAAATCCTGCTGTTTCATGAGCTAGACAAGCCTACAAATTTCCTTGGGTTTTAGCAGAAGAAACTTGATTTAGCTTTTTGAATTCATCAATAAATAAATAAATTAGAAATACAGCATCATCACAACCACAAAAATAAAGGTTTTCTAATTTGAAGGCTTCAGGTTCATTTTGTCATATTCACATGATTATTCAACATAGATATTTGTTTCCAGCTTAGAATTTCTGATTTCTTAAATAATTATGATCCTTTATTGAATTAAAAACTATGTCAGTGTGTACTATGATTCTGTTTTACTCTGAGTGTAACCTGAACTCTCTCCTTATTGGGCTTTCAGGTGAATGTGGTGACATTAATTTTTAAAAACAGGGGCAGGAGATGGTTGGTTTTCTTTTTGTAATTTACAAATATAGAAGAATTTTTGTGGAATTACTTCTGAGAACAAAGCTTAGCTGTAGGAAATTCAGATTAAGCTCAGTTAAGAAGCAGATGAGCTACGTGTGGGTTCAATTCTGCAGTCATACCACATATCAATTTCTTTAAAATGCCATTGGGAAACTGAGATAAATACTGCACCATTTTCTATGTTGACACGGTGTTCGCCTGTCTGACTGCATCTTCCGAACAGACAGCACTGAAGCAATTACAAAATAAAAAGACATCTGTGCCAAGGCTTGGCTAGTCAAAGAAGAACAAACTCTTGTGTTTAAGGGTATAGAATCCAATCAATGAAAACGTCTGGACCTGTTAGTACCTAAGAATCTGAAGGCCACTGGGAAACTCAGAGAGGGTCTTTTGTTGTAGAGATAGAAAAGAGGCCCAAACAGTGACACTTTGGAGGAAAGGGGTCAGCCAGTAGGATCATCCATCTTCCTCAGTGGCAGCTTTCTGTCAGCTTCTAACCCCACTCAGCAGAGGATCTAAACCTCTATTGTTGACACCAGCCAATTCTCAGCCAAGTGTAAATGAAGTTAATATTCACTGACCTTATGCATACCCAATGAAGGCCCTCAGTGTCATCTTGGAAATAATGTTATCTGACACTTCAAAAGCAAGTGCTGGCAGTTTGTGTATTTTTGTGGGTGTGCTGTGCAAGTAAGCAGAACTGTGTTGCTTAGCTATCAAATTGTTTCTTTCCCGTGATATCTATTATCACTAAGAAAATATTTTTTTTACTTTGTATCAACCTAAATATAATGAAGGATTTGGTTGATTGGCTGCTCTTATAATGCTCTACAAGTACATAATATGCTGTACTAGTATATAATAAATGATGGACATAGATGTAATTCTCAGTGAAGAGTATATGCTAATACCATTAAGTATTATAGCAGTTGAAAAGCTTAAATATCTGTTTTATGAAATTCTGTAGTGTGGTGCGAGATATATTTGAATCTTTTTTTTCTTTGAAAGGAAAGCAACTAATGAGTGTTGCTCTTATTTCTGTCCATTTTTCTTTTTCTGATTGTGTAGAACCTTATTTTCAAATAAAAATGAGCATAAATTAGTTTTAAGAACTGAGAAATCCTGAAATGAAAAAACAATCAAAAGTGATTTTATTAAAAATGCCACTCTTTTTTCAAATAGAAGCTTACCAATTCCTCTTATGTTCATAATAAAATAAAAATTAAGGATATGTTGATCAGGATGAACATTTCCAGTTTTTTGGGGGGTTAATTGAGAATAAAATATAAAATGTTGGTGGACGTACTAATCAGCTTTAAAATTGTTTCCTAAAACTGGTTCAGCATTAACTGATCCAAGTATTTATTGCATGCCTTTTATATTCTTTGTTTTAACTTTGTGCAAATTTGCCTTTCCTCATTTGTTCCTTTTCTGGAAAAATAAATGATTATTAGCCTTCTGGATGGCTATTATTTACATTTTTTTTAAATTCAAATAAATCCATTTATTTTTATTGCCAAAGTATGATAGTATTTATGTGATTTAAATTGAAAGATGCTCTTGGAATCCTAGATAAAGTAGAATTACATTATTATTTTAACTTACTGCTTAAAAGGACATTAAATTAAGCCACTGATACAGAGATTAAAACTGCATCGCTTCACTCATTCATTTTCCATAAATATTTATTAGTGGCAACATTCCTGTGGCAGAGTAATTTTATGATCAGCTGTAAATCACTGTGTATAGAATTACACAGTTCAATCTCATTTACCTGAATGGTCAGAATTAATTGATTAAAGATTGCCAGAAAATTTCCATGTTTGCCACCTTGAGTTCCTTGATAAAAAAAGCTTATAATAAATAGAAAAAAAATTGACATATACTTAAGTAATTTCAACACATTAAATTATATAGAAGCAATTAGAGGTCTGGTGTATTAGAGAATTGTTTATGTAGTAAAAACTGATTTACTTTCAAGTTGTTCTGCCACTAAATTCTTCTGATTTTACCACTTATTAAATATAAATCCATGAACAGCATTTTTCTTCCTGTGGGATTATTTGATCAAAGGCAGGTAGCTAAAGTAATTGCTAGTTGTAAAGTAACTTTAATAGCAGAATTTTCCTTAATTATCAGCAAAAGCTTTGCAGCATTTCAAAAGCTCACAAATGTATTGTGACATAAATTTCTATGGACCGCTCTATATAAGTGAGTTAATTTGATACATATTTTTGAGCTAAAGTGTTCACTTTGAACAATAAATTAATCCCATTCTTTGTATTAGCCTCTGAACTATGTATCAAGTTAATTCATTAAAAATGTGAACTCAAAACAAAACAAAACAAACCCTCCTACATTCTTATTACAAGACAGCATTTTTGAAAATTACATGTCAGATTAAAATCTTACAAGACATATATTCTTCCTTTATGAATTCACAATGTTCTGTACAAAATTTTTAAACACATACATAATCTGGACTCTCTTTAGGCTTAACTAAATAATAGTTCCAATAAAATCTAGATAACCAAAAATAATTTCATTATTTTATTCTGCTTACATTACATTAAATCTCACATGGAATACATGCTAAATTCTTGATATCGTGTTTTAAGAGATGATAGATCATCAGGATGGTTCTCAGAAGGAGAATAGAAGGACTTCTGAAGAAGATAAAGACATTATTCAATAACAATATTGGTGTTTTATTATGGAATAGTTTTTAAGGTTTATTTCTTTCATGTATTTTTAACTGTATGTTACCAGAGTCACATTTGTGAGATGCATGCCTAAATAAATGGGATGGATGGATAAAAAAGTTGGATATCTTTAGATTATAAAATAAGTAGTAATTCTAACTGCTATACTCAAATTTTTGAAAAACCTTAACATAGCTGGAACAAATCTAGTCTACTGTTTACTAATCTAGAAAGGAGGGAGATAGAAGAAATGTTGGCAATAAAGCTTGCTAATAAAGCAACAGAATTGGAAGATACCAATTTGGCACGTTGAGTTTTCCAATTTTTAAAATAGTGTTTTCATATTGCAGATGACTAGCTACAAATACATTTTGTATAGTACAAGGGTAAATATAGACAACACAATTTTACAGTTAAAAATTGAGTTGCTTTTTTTTTTTTATTTTTGAAAAAAAACCTATTGAACACAATCACAGTATTTTTGTTTTCAATATGGAATAGGTATTTTGCTTTTTTGATCTACTTTTCAAAATGCTAGTGTCTTCATAGGCCAGAAACCAAACAAGTGATCCCCAAATAATGCAACTGGAAAGTGTTTGGTTAAAGGAACACTTCTGTTTGTTTTTCCTGTAAAGAAAAGAAGTAAAGATTCTTTGTACTAAATGTCAGCAGAAGATTCATTACAACAATAGTGACATCTCTAGCTGTGAATTGTGAATTTTTGAGGAAGTGGCAGTTTTTTTTCTTTGCAGCCGTCTAAGGGAAAGATAAACTAGCATTACCAACAATAGTTTCAGTATTGCCTCTTTGGCCAGCTTTAAATTGCCACTGTGTCCAGGAATTCCTACCAAGAGATTTAAAGAAAACGTCATGTAGAAAATGCGAAGATAGCATATCCTGACGAGTTAGAATTATTTTTATCCTGATTAATCTCACTGGCAATGGGACATGGTTCTTAGAGGCAAACCTTGACCCATTTCTATAATTCAGAATACTAGGTAATTTTCACCTTTTATTTCTTTGGGTCTCAATACGAAAGGTCTTTATGAATTGTAGTTCAATGTGTATTGCATTGTCAGCACAGCTGTGATTTCTCTGACAGTTACATCAGTAGAAAAAGGGAAAGGATAAAAATGGAATTAAAGCATGAAAAATTGCTTTGTTCTCTAGAGTTCTAGGAAATGGGTTTTTGAAGCTCCATACAACCTTTAGCACCACTGAAGATAATTATATTCACAAAGAATAAACATCAAAATTGCATTTAGAAAATTAAATATTGTAGGAAAAAAGACAAAATAGAATCAATTGCGAGTATAGGTAGAATATTTTATAATGAGTAATCTGCATTATTCAATTAAAATATGTGTCTAATTAAATATCAGCATGAAATAGGCAATTAAGCATAGCCTACTATGTTAAAATAAAACTAAAGTTTATTTGGATGCATTGATGGGATATTTTAGAGCTGAGCTTTCACCAGGAATATATTGCCTATCATGTGTGTGAGCCCAAGCAAATATTTTCATCATTTCCATCAGTTTGTTATTTTTAAAACCTTAAATAGTGGTATATACTAGAATAGTCACCTTTAGGGATGGATGTTTATTATGCTAGATTTTTCTGCTAAGAATTCTCAAATTTATTATATACATATTATAATGAGAAACTTGTAAACATCATTTTGTTTGTTGTATTTTGCAAGATGTTTATTTGTTCAAAAGCACCATCAGATTGACATTCTCTTTGTGTTTTATTCCTCTGGAAAGGATATTGGTGTGTTCTAGCTCATATCATTACAGCTTTATTTTTTATTTTTTTTAAAAAAACTATTAGCTGTGCAATTTGGGTCAGTGACACCCATCTCGAAGCAATTATATCCCCTTACATCTATCAAGATCAAGGTTAGGTATTGTCATGTTTATCTCCTGCATCCCATCTGTATCTCAGATGCACAAAATCAAAGAACATTGAAACTTGATTCTGAATTAGGATTGAATTGAATTGAGGGAGAAGGAATAATAATCTCAAATTTTAGTCCTACATAGTACTTTCTGTTCTAGTTCTGGAGTGGTCTACATTTACCGCTAATTCCAGGTTTCCTCAATTAATACCTGGAGCATGCTTAAAAAAGAAATCAATTTCTGGAAAGAACAGCTATCACTTTTTAAATCTAAAAAGGAGAATAAGAGATTCTGGTTCATTCTCAACAGTCACATATGAACTTATATGATAGACTATATTGTGAATATTTATTTATTTTTAAAAGTCATGCCATGTGCTTTTTTAAAAATAATAATAATTTTTTTTTTACAAAAAGCAAAGTGCTTCAATATTTCGATCAACATCAGCCATTTTTGTATACATTTTTACATATCTATCACACCTACTCCTACTCCTTCGATTTCTTGTCTAACCATCCATTAAAATTGTTCCACATTTTGAAGTGTACCGATTCTTCTTTGTTCTTCAACATCAAAGTTAATCTGTCCATTTCTGCACAGTCTAAACTTTTTCTAATTATTTATTCATCTTGTATTATTTTTACATTCTTTCAATTTTGCGCAAAGACAATCCTAGCTGCTGTCAGGACGTGTACAGTCAAATATACATGTTGTTTAAGAAATTCTTCTGGAAGAATACCTAACAAAAATAGTTCAGGTTTAAAGTTTATCTGTTTCTTTGTCATTTCCTGTAACTATTTGTGTATTTTTTCCAGTATTTTTCTGCATATGCACATTTTCACCACATATGGTAATATGTACCTATATTTTCTTTACACTTCCAAAGTCATGCCATGTACTTAAGAGACTCAAGGAAGAAATGTCCAACAAGAGTAATCATACTCATTAAATGATCATCATAAGAAGGCAGAGCAGATAACAAGAAGACCTGATGATAGTTAAGAACAGGAAAGTGAAGTTAGAGACAGAGGAACGAATTCTGGCTTCATAAGACCAAGCCTTAAGAACAAATGCATACAAAACCAGAATTGTGAAGACTGCAATAGATAGCAAATATTGCCTCTGCAAAATAGTTGAAGAAACAATGAACCATATAGCTACTGCAAGAAAATCACACATACTGATTACAAGCAACAGTGTGACAAAGTAGCAACAATAATAAATTGAAATATCTGCAAAAAATATCATTCACCTGCCAGCAAGAAATGAATCACAGAATAGACAAAGTAATAGAAAATGAAGACACTAAAATACTCTGGGAATTTAGAATTCAAACAGGTAAACACCAACCACATAACATTCCAAACTTAACAATTGTTGATGAGAAAGCAAAAAAGGTTGGGTAGTAATAGATGCCTTGGATGCAATCCAAAAGCATCTGGAACACCATTTGAATACCATCAGCATTGACAAAATCACCAGTAAATTACAAAAAAACAGCTTTAGTTTGAAAAGATTACATCTTAAAACAGTACCTTTAACATCATCCAACATCTGCCTATTCCAGGTCCTTTGGTAGTACTCTATAAGTAGATAAAAATGCCAGTTCAATCTAAACATCAGCAATCAGCCATAATAAATGTGTAAGGGAAAAAGATAAGGCCTTTAATATCCATATAACCCATAGATGAATTCATAGCAAAGAAGAAAGTGGCAGAAATGAAGAGCCACAATTTGCCTATTGTGAGAGCACACAAGCGAGGAATTAAGCTATTAAGAGAAAGAGACTTTAGCACATATAATTTTTTATGTTTCTGCATGCTAAGTCAAAATACTAGTCACAAAGTGCAAGTTTAATGGAAATAAATCAAACTATTTTATTGGCAGAACTTTCAAGAGAAGTTTACACAGCTTGGAAAAGTATCTAGTTTTATGAAATTTGGGGATAGAGAACATTCTTCTTT